>MU006818.1:9116-19308 GCA_010093635.1 Massarina eburnea CBS 473.64
ACGTTATCTACGTAGAACAGTAGTATAATACGCCGCTCTTCGTTAAAGAATAAACAAGGCTCCTCTTTAGACGCTATAAGCCTAAGCTTAGCGAGTGTTATAGAGAATTCCCTATACTAGAGTAGTAGTAAATCGCGCAGCCTGTATAGTGCTCATTTAAGCGCTATAATCTTTCTAGGTTTCTTAAAACTATTAGGGAGATTACAGAACACTAGTTCCCTAGCCTTACTAATCTTAGCATTTAGGAAAGCTCCTACTACGTTGTACTACTAGATCTCTAGGTTAAACTCTACAGCAATTACTATTACTATTCTAAAGGACCTCGCTGCGAGCGTAGCAGCGTAGGTTAACTGTAGTAAGTTAATTGCCTAGAGATCTCCTTACACTACTATCCTAGCCTTATACTTAATAAAGTACCTGTCCTTATTAATCTTATACGTGAATACCTATTTAAGTAGCAAAGGCCTAATAGAGTAATTATTCTAATTAACCTCTTCTTACGTGTCCTTCTTAAGGAGCGTGCCTATCTCTTTTTAAGCTACTTGCCTGAACAGCTTACTAAATTAGTGTAAATAGAGCTTATTCTATCCTTAAGGCTCTCTTAGAAACTTATCTCTGTAGATGTAAGCTTCTGCTAGCCTATTAAGGGCCGCAGCTACTACTAAATATAGTAGTTTAAGCTCCTTATCTTAAGAGTAGAGATCCTCTGCTCTTAGGAAGTAGGTGTGCCTAAAGTTAGAGCTCCTAGCTTCTAAGTATATTAGTATATGCACACTAGCGCTTCCTCTACTCTCTAGATTATCTAGATCCTCCCTGTAGTACCTGCAGCTTGTTTGCGTAAGAGGGCCCTAGACGCGCTTTACATACTTGCGCTTAGGAGGTACTTAAGTAGCTAAGTCTAGCTACTCTAGTAATTATTAGTCTACCTCTAGTAGCTTAACTAATCTGTGCACAGTCTCGCCTAAAGTAGGAGATAGATTATCTTTAGGGCTTAGACTAGGTGCTGCTAAGCTTCGCTTAGCTAGGCAGGACGTTAGTCCTTGTAACCCTAGCTCGTCCTAATCTCTAGTTAAACGCGTGTCCTAGTAACTGCTAGGCAAATTACTACAATCTCCTAATAGGAGACTACCTGCTCTAGGGCTCTCTAGTAATAGTGTAGCTTCTAGAGAAGGAAGGCCTGTAAAGAGCTCCTTCTACTCTTTACAGACTCTCTGTAACTTGCTAGCTAAGCGCGTTACCTACGTACCTGCTATGCTTAGCAGAGCTTAATCCTCTAGTTAGCTACTAGAGGATTCTACTTTACTAGCCTTAGCACCCCTAAGCTGCTGCTTAGTAGTTAAAGGAACCCCTACATCCTCTTACTACTCTTCTAGTTCGTTAAAGACTAGCTCCTTAAGAGCTTCTCTAACGTTAATAATCTCGTTTTCGTACAGAACGTTAACAATCTTAATAGCGTCTTCTTTATTAATCTCTTAATTATTACCTTAATAGAAGAGCGTCTTATTAAAGGTTACGTTCTACGTCGTAATTACCTAGTTAAGCGTAGGGACCTATATTCTATAGATATTTAAGGCTTTATAGCCTACGAGATACCTAATATAGCCCTTAGAGATTACCTTAAATTCTCTCTTATTACGCCTAGTAGCGCGCTCCCTATTTAACAGGTATACGTAATAGCTGTAGGCGTACACGCTACTCTAATCTAGGCATAGATCTACTATTACCTGTCTTATAGGCTTAGGCTCGTACTAGTAGAAGTACTAACGCGTCTAACTATCTAGTACCTTATTTAGTAATCTTATCTTATGTGCGCGCGCAGAGCTTATATTATAGAGCTACACTACAGCGTCTACTACCTCTAGCTAGAGCTTCTTAGAGAGGTTTGCTGCAATCCTTATCTTAATTACTTTCTCTATAATCTCTTAGCTAGCTCTCTCTGCTCTACCGTTTAGCTTATATATATAAGGAGGCAAGGGCTTAATTTCAATCCTGTTCTTCTCTGCCTAGAGCTTAAATTAGGATTTCCTACGCTAAGGGAGCGTTGCGACGTTGTTATCCTGTTGTATTTTACAGATCGCGAGCTTGTATTACGTTAGTAGGAAGCTTATAAAGCTTTTAAATACTCTTATTATCTCTAGGAGAGATTTATACTGTAGATTCTAGTTATAGAGCTTCCTGCTGTAATTACACTTTAGGATAAGTAACTACTATTTATAGAGCCTCCCGCTAGGCATGTTAAATAGGTCCTAAGAGACTCTCTAGTACAGCTAGGGTAATTATTCTTTTAATTACCTTAAGATTACCTGCGTCGCGTACGTAACTGCGCAGTGCTTATACTACTTATAACTAATTCTCTTAATCTGTACGTTGCGCGCTTTGCTTACGAGAGCACGTAGAGCTTCTAGCCTAAGGTAACCTAATCTAGTATACTATAACTCTTTAGTATCTACTTATAGATATGTGCGCTACGATTAGAGCGTACGACTAGTTAGTATTATGCTTATTACAACAGGGTAAATAGAAATAGGCTTATATTTAACAAATGTAAGGTTATATTCGCGCTTTAGAGTAGCTAACACTACGCTCTTTAACAGATTTCCTGCTCTTAGCGTGTTATTAAGCCTAAGGTACTACACCCCTTTCTACTATAGACAAGCTTCTAAGATAATATTAACATAAAATCCTTTAACTATAGCTACGTCGTTAAGCGTAAGGTCCTTAGTAGAAGCACCCTGTAGGCTATTAATAATCCCTTTAAGCACACGAGTACCTACTCCTAGAATTAAAAAGGCCTGTGTTCTAGCCTCGACAGTGCGCAGCTCCTTGGCAACCTTAAAGGTACTAGGGACTAAGAGGTCTAAGCTGTTAACAAGGTGTACAGCTACTCTATTATCTAGGATAGTGCTTGTAGAGAGAGAGTGTGTAGAGAAATCTATTATTAAGTACACGCTAGGCGAAGCTCCTTGTATTAAAGCTAGATTAATTAGAGTAGTAATAATACTACCTAGGTACTCTGTGCTAGGCTAATTAGGTGCATTTGTTAGGATTGTCTAACCCTTCTTTACTTTTATCTGTACTTAGAGATCCTTCTATAGCTTAGTGTAGAGATTGTTAAGGATCTTCTAACGTACAGATTTTAAAAGCCTAATTAGCTTTCCTGTAATTGCTAATTTAAGCTTCTAGTATGTAATTAGGGTCTACTTGTACTTCCTTTTGCACAGGCAGAGCTTCTTATTAGCCTCTCCCCCGCTCTAATTCTAATTAGCGAGAGGCTAGCCTAATCTATTTAGTAGCTTAGATAATAATCTTCTGCCTAGTGTAGTAAAGATCCCTGTACTATTACCTATTAACGTACGCAACGCGTGTTCTTACAGGAGAGCAGAAAATACTCTTCTAAGCTAATTAAGGGTAGGTGTTAGTTCTCTAAGCACTATAGCCTTAAGTATTAATTAGAGAGCTCCCTGCGCCTAGTCTAGAGCTATTCTGCAAGAAAGCGCGTTAAGAAAGTCCTACGCGGTAAGCTGCCCTTTAATCTCTGTAACCTTATAGGCCTTTGCTTTAGCGTAGAGCGCGCTCTATTTATAATACTAAGTCTTAGGATCTTAGTATCCTAGCTTAGCCTTCTTAAGGTAAGCCTAGTATTGCTAGCGTATAAGATTCATCGTGCTAGCGTTAGTAAGAGATAATTCTTTCTTAAGATACTTAATAAGAGCTTGCAACGTAACTATGTCGTCTTCTAGGAGCGTTATTATAGCTAGTACGTAGAGTAATAGGTTAATAGTAGTAGTAACTTAGGTCTAGAGGTTCTGCAAGCGTACGCTAGATATAGACTAGTTACTTATATAAGCTTTGTACTTATTTAACTAGTTACTGTACTTAGCTACTTAGCTTAAGTTGTCGCTTAGCACTAGGAAGATTAGTGCCTCGTTAGCTAGGTTAGTAATAAGAGCTATCTCTAGGTTAATAAGCTCCTATACGCCTTTAGCAAGAGCATAGAATTAGAACTGCGCATACTACTCTAGCCAGCTCGTGCAATCTTTAAGCTGCTAGGTACCTACAGGAAAGAGAGCGTTAGATATAACGTTAAGTTAATTGCAAGAGCGCAAAATAAGACAAGGTAGAAATGTATAATTAAGAGACAAGATTAATTAGAGCGTCTAAACGCTACGTATCTAGCTCTTTAGTTAGCAGGGAGAAGTTTACTACTTCCTAAAGCGCCAGGCTTATAACTATTAGAGGGATCACGAGCTAGAAATAGTAAGTTTAGGTAATTAATTAGAGAATTACTATCTTAGAAGAAGACGAGCGAAAGCTTAGACTATATATAAAAGAGATAATCTAGATTAGATAAACGTGCTCCTAATTAGGGACTACCGTGCTCTTATCTAAGCCTAAGCTAGCTAAGAGCTGAGCTTAATGTTCTCTTTAGAGAGCCCTACTCTTAAGGTTCTCTTTAGGGAGCCCTGCTCTTAGCAGAGCGTCCTAGGCTCTCTTTAGGTGCTCTGCTCCTGCAACACTACAGATATAAATAATAAGCTAAGACGTAAAACTAGGAGCGCTGTAATAATATACTAAGGAACCGCGCGCATAACTACAATCTCTACTAGGATTTAGAGAGTTACTGCCTCTGCTAGCACTAGAACCTAAAGGGGGGGAGGACGCAGGGACAAACGAAGCTATTACGTAATAAAAAGTAATCTAAAACAAAAGAGAGACAGCGACGGGGGGACAACAGAATAACAGCTAATAGGTAGAGGAGGGGATAAGTAGAGAAAGAGGACAGAAGGAGCTAAGAGTTTGTTATAGTAAGGACCTTGCTAAGTAGTAACGCTAAGCTAACGCTGCACTAACGCTATAATATTATATAACTACGCTAAGACTAGAGCCTAGAATAACTACGGGACTATAACATTACATAAGCACTAAGCTTAGAGTAACAATTAGCTTAACAACTAACCTTCTAATTATAAAAATTTTTCTGTACACTACAGTAGCTGTCTAAAATTACAATAGAGAATAACAAGAACACAGTATAGGAGGGGGGTATATTATAGCTTAGGCTACGCCTATGCCTAAAGGATAGAGCTTAGTTAGCGTAATAGAGCTTAGTCAGCGCGATAGAGTATATAGCCTTTAGATTGCCTTTAGGCCTCCCTTGTTACAAATATTTATATTCTTATTAACACTTATTACAGTTCTACTTTAAGGCTAGTCTATTACAGTAATCTTATTATAAGTTCCTATCTCTAGTATCTCTATAGTCTGCATGTCTAGTCCTACCTGCACATACTATAGCAGTATTATTTAGCGTTAAGTTATAGCTAGGCTAGTTAATCTATGTAAGAGTTATAGGTCTAAAATGCGCGCATCTCCTAGGCAGTATAGGTGCTTCCTCTACTGCATATTAGAGAATAGTTAGCTAACCTCTCTAGGAAAATACTTAGCGTTATCCTAGGCTTTAATATACCTAGTGCTTCTAAAGTTGTTTACTTCTCTCTACTTCTAGTACTTACTAATGTACTTGTAGAAACCTTCTAGTATAAGAGTACAGTTATTTTCGTCTTCCTTGTCCTAAGAGACACTACTTTAAACTATATCCTTGCCTCTACTATTATACGTAACCTCTAAGATATTGTAGTTAATGTATTTAAACTTTGTAGCATCTCTAGGCTTTACAGACTTAGCGTAGTAAGAGTATAAGATAAGATAGGGCTTATAGCGTAACATAGTATAAAGTAGCTAGTATTCTAGGTTAGCGCGCATAAGTTGTTAAATAGGCGAATAGAATATAATCTATCCTTAGCTAAGGTTACTTTTACCCTAGATCTAGCGCGTGTAGTAGTTGTACATTGCATAGGATTTATTAATTACTTTCTACAACTCTAGGTGCTTATGTACCTATTAAAAGATAGAGCAAATAACTGTTCCTGTGTCTTAAAACTGCTAGATTACCTTCTCTAGCTTAAGCTATTTAATAATACAATTGTAGTTTATGTACTAACCGCGTTACGCTAGCTAGAATTAATAGCTCTTTAAGTTATCCTTATCGCAAGCTCCTCGTGTATTCTTCTAGAATAGGATATAGGTAGCAGGATCTGTTTTAAACTTAGCCTATTTGTAATAATAAGTCTACATTATATTTAGAACTAAGGTAAGGTAGTTCTTATTAAGCGTGTAGATAGTAATACTAATAAAGGTAGTAGTAGCTTTCTTATAATAGAAGTAAACCCTATATTCCTTAGTTACTGCCTCTGCGTAGTATTTGTAGAGAGTAGCAAGTTAGTCCTCCTATAATGCCTTGTGCCTTATAGGAGTAGTCCTAAAGTAAGTTACTAATACTAATAACTAGTTTATACAGTTACATCTAGAGCTTGTTTAAATAGCAGTAACGTCTTTAGAAGCAAAGTTACTTGTAACTTTAGAGTTGTATATAAAGCCCTTATGCTTAATAATCTCTAAGACGCCTCTAATTTTGTGCTAGGCTTTTAGGAAAGCTCGTTAATAGGATAGTTCCTTAAGAGGCTCCTGCAGCGCTAGGAGCGAAGCGTTTAGAGTAGGAGGTTCTAAGCCTACTATAGCGTTAATTATAAAGTCCTAAGTCTCTACTTCCTGTCTCCTAGTTAGAGGCTTCTATATTAGAATTATACTTAATACGTCTATAAGGCTTCTAGCGCTTAGAGTTTGCAGGGCGCGTTTGTTTATTAGGCTTATTTACTATATTAACCTAGCTCTAATACTAGATCGCACACCTGCTATTAGAGATCTACAAGGGCTTATTGCATCCTAGCCCTAATTAGCTACCTTCTGTTAATAGCTATCCTTATTTAGGGCGGTAACTTTAATAATTACGTGTATTCCTGTAGTGCTATCTGTTAGAATAAAGATACTACTACAAGGATATATAATAAACTTATTCTCTCTTATCTATCTGTTAGGGACCTTCTTAACTAGCTGCAATAGCTTCTATAGTAGTTTCCTATTAAGGTATCCTTAGAAGATGTTCTAGGCCTGTAGCGAACTAGCCTTCTTGTTAATTACTAGCTTGCCCTGCTACTTACTACTATTAAAGCTTTGCTGTATAACCTAAACAAGCTTATACGCTGTGTTCTAGTTACTCCCTCTTATAGACTAATCCTTCTATAGAGTGTTAGTATCTATGCAGCGTATAATACTTATGTTTACAATAGGTATAATAGCTTAGATGTCTAGTACTTATTCTGCTATATACGCTATGTTTAATATAAGTTAGTAATATATCTATATCTAAGGGCTAAATGCTAGGATAACTTTAGTAATAAACTAATAGCCTAGCGTGTCCTATTTCCCTTACAGTCTCTCTTAAGCACTTAATAAATCCCTCGCACGCTTAGCTTTAAAGTCCTTAACGTCTTTTAAGAATAGATAGTCTTTCTAGAAGGTAGTAGGGCCTGCCTATAGGTTTATTACTGTAGTGTCGCGTTAGATCTTATCTCTAATAGCGCTAATTATATTAAGTGTATAATCTAGGTATATAGAGTAGTTAGTTATTAGCTTCGTGTACGCTGCTTTTTGTTCCTTAACTGTCTAGCTCTAGATATAGGTAATAATCTTAGTAATAGATATTCCTAGGGCATGTAGAAGTTTAGATTCTAGGAATAGTTGCAGGGCGCTCCTGACCTTAGGTAGAGTAATACCTAGTTTAGGCACTTCTAGCACGATAAAGCCTCTAGGTCTTAGGCTTAGTTATAGTAGCGCTTTCAGGGGCATTGTATAAGAAGGAGGATACTTAGGATAGTCTTCTAGTAGCCTAATATATGCAGGTAATAAGGATAGTGTAGAGAATACTTAGAGTAATAAATCTAGGTAAGGTTTTGCTAACGCAGGATAGTAGAGAGTAAGAGTTTCTTATATCTTTACTACTTATAACCCTGCTTTACGTTTACCTTTTGTTTGTAACTAGGATTATTTACCTTTAGTAGTTAACATTAGGTAGCAGCTACACTAGTAGTTAGAGAGTAGGCGCTAGTTTACTGCAGCTAATTACAGCGCGCTAGGTTAACCTAGTAAGCTCTAATTAGCTACACTCTTTATTATGCCTTATCTACTATTACCCTAGTGCTAGGTTAGTGTCTAAAGGTACCTCCCTTACTTTGTAACCTTGCGATAGTTCTCTGTCCTTAGGTAATAATCCCCTCCTTTACTTTGTAACTATTACTTACCTAATAGTTACTAGTAGTGTACCTAGGTTCTTACTCTCTATTATCTCTGCTGCTGTTGCTTGCGCTCCTGTCTAAGCTTATATTAAAGTAACCTGCAGGGATATAGTTACGTAAGGGTAACCTAGGTTTAACTATAACTTAAGCGTTACGTTAGCGTAGTTTATTTAGGTCTACAAACACTATTAGTTACTAGTAGCCTAGAGCTCTATGTAGCATGTCTTAGAGATACTGCTGCTAGTCCTTGCTAGTAGTAAGGTCTGTTAGCAAGTGTCCTAGCTCCTAATCTTAATAGTCTAATACTCTAGGCAGGTCTCTTTACTTATAGCTACGCGCAAACTAGTCCTCATCCTATAGTTAGAGGCGTCTACAATCCTCCTAGGCGATACCCTCTGCCTCCTATAGGATAAATTATTTAAGCTTGTAACCTAGTGTTGTATTATAGAAGGTAGAGCTGTTAAGCTCCTTAAGCAAGTAGTAGCCTTTGTCTTAGACGGCCTGCTGTATCCTGTAAGGTCCTAGCTATCTATCTAGTAGCTTAACTTTCTTAGATTTGCTAATGTCTTAGACTAAATTCTACATTAGGACAAGATTACTAAGTCCTATATCTTAATAGAGGATGTCTTTATTCTTATCCTAGTATTCCTTCTTACGCGCGCGTAGTTAGCAGACTTATAAGATTATATCTTTAATATCCTAGTCTTGCATATCTAGCTAGACAGCGCGCAGCGCAAGGAGTTTATCGCGAGTCTTAACTTTACTCTATAGTAGAGTCTACTATATTAGAAGAGCGAGCTTAATTAGCAAGACTAGGTTCTATCTAGTAACTAGTTGTAATAGCGAATAGCCTGTTAATTCATAGATAGAGCACCTGTCTGCCTACAAGACTGTTAAAAGGTTATCTATCTATTCTCCTCTAAGCTTTACTAGGGCGTTAACAACTAGTTTGTATTCTCCTTCTATAAACTCTATAGCCTGTAAGTTGTATATAGACAATTAGACTTAACAAATGCTGTATATTACTACTAATGTAGTAACTACTTTCTTGTTCTCTAGTCCTCTATCTACATTAATGCGCCTTGTTATACTCTATTAATATATAATATCTTTATAGATAAACTTTATAATAGAGTTAGCATTATTACTTAATAGTGCGCGACCTTCTACCTATCTAGAGATATATTTACGCATAAGGACTAGGAAATATTTACTTTTTAATTATAGTATATAGACTATGTTAATACTAACCTGCTCTTACAGGGCGTAAGCTAGGGTTAATATTAACATGTCTTTCTTTTAGGAAGTAGAGCGCTATTAGCATTAGTTACATTATCTAATCTGTGTTTTAACTATAGCCTAAATGTCCTTCTACTAGTATCGCTAGGCGATTATAGATGCGACTCTATTTATGCTGCAGTGTCTAATCTAGTAGTATATTTCCTAGATAATTGTAATACGTAGATCTTTATTATTAACTACCCTTCTAATAGTAACATTTTGCAAGGATTTCTTAAAAAGGTATCTATCTTAAGTAAAGAAGGTAAGTACCTGTTGTCTCTATTAGCAGGTGTTATTGCGCGAGAGTCTAGGAGGACTCTAGAGATACGTTAGGAATTGTACAATCTCTTCTAAATTATCCCTGTACATAGTTCTAAGTATTTGTCTCTCTAGTTTATTAACTGTCGTAGTGTAGCATGCGAAGGTAACGTACTCTACTATCTCTACAAGGCTGTAGTTAATAAACTTATCTAAATTATCCTCTAGCTCTTCTAGTTACTCCTATCTCTCTAGCTAAGAGTACTAGGAGAGTGCGTTAGCAACTATATGCTTCTTGCCTTTAACATAGGTAATGCTAAAATCCTAGAGTAGAATAGTAGCTAACTATTAATTTATAAGTAAACTAGGTAAGTCTGTTAAGGATTAATTTAGCTAAGTAATTAGCGTCTGCGCGTCTGTTTTAATAGTAAAATGCACTCTATACAGCTAAACCTAGAACT
>MU006818.1:47887-61399 GCA_010093635.1 Massarina eburnea CBS 473.64
GACCTAGAAAGGGACACGTTAGTAGAAACAGACTACTTAGGAGGAGCAACTAGAGGCTGCTTATTATAGTAGATTAGTAGTGTTTAGTATCTAGTTGTATACTACTCTGCTAAGCTAACGCTAGCAAAGCGTAACTATACTATCTATAATAAAGAACTCCTTATAGTTATCTAGTGCCTAGTTACCTAGATGCTAGAACTCTAGAGCGTTACTAAACCCTTCGTTATACTTACTAACTATAAGAACCTTAAGTACTTTATAAACACTAGAGTCCTCAGCAAAAGGCAGCACTAATAGGCAGAACTCCTTAGCTAGTTTAATTACAACCTCCGCTATCGCCTAGGGCATTTAGCTAACAGGCCTAATGCCCTAAGTTAACAGGACTAGGACGTTAGAACTCTACAACTGCAGGAGGCTGCCCTAATAACGCCCTGATTAATCTAGGTTACAGCAGTAGAAGTAAGTAATAACAAAGTAACGCTAGGCTACTAAATATTCGCAGATAGGCATATTCAGGCTCTTTAGGACAAAGCTATTAGGGCTAACTCTAAATACACTATCTACTTAAAAGTAGTCTAGTAAGGCGACTAGCAGTTTCCCCCTAGTACAGATACAAGGTAGTAGATTAGTAACTGCTTAGTTAGCGCGTATAGAATTCTAATATAGTAAGGAGTTATATAGCTACTAGCATAGGAACCCCTTATAACAGCTATTATTTAGCGCGTACACGAATTAGGACTTATAGGACACCTAGAGAAGAATACTACGTTCTAGCTAGTCTAGCGCAGCTACTACTAGGATAGGATATTAGAAGACGTAACCTAATATATTAGAAACTGCTACTGCTACAGAGCCTATATCTTAAAGAAGAAGCGCTAAGGACTCCTCTAACCTCTCCTAATTGCAGATTAATTCTAGTCCTAAATCTTAATTAACTTTATAGTAGACCTCCCCTAAGCTACACTAACGTCACCGCGTTACCTGCTCGTTATTACAGACTAACTATCTAAGTTTATTTAGCTAGAGGTAATATGTACTATAGAAGCTAAGGATTGTGTACACAGGTTCTAAGACGTGTAGTAGTAATTTTATAGCTTCCCTTCTACTATTATATCTAACAGAGGCTTAGACTAGCTAGGAACCTTCTAGAAAACACTGTGTAAGACTACAGGTATTAAGCAGCTGCTCTCTACGTCGCATTACCTACAAACTAACAGGGGCATAGAAAGGGCTAACTAGGAGGTCTAGGCGGTCTTAAGAATAATAGTATACTTTAAGCAGACAGACTAGGCAGACTGCCTCCTAGCGTGTTAACTCGCCTTAAATAACAGGGATTCTAGCGTTACTAGCGTTAGCCTTAACTTACTACTTAATAGCTACAACATTAACCTCTTATAATAGGTTAAGGTCCCTAAAACGTTAATAAAAATACTACAGGGCCGTGCGGTCTACTTTGTTAACTATCTAAAGTAGGGAGTAGAACTAACTTAGGCTGTAATCGCTTTCCTGTAGTAGTAAACACAAGAGGCTACGAACTAAAGCAGACGACTAGCAGAACGTTTTAAGGTTAGAGACAAGGTGTAGTTTTCTATACAGAATGTTAAGATAAATTAACCTAGTAAAAAGCTAGATTTCCTGCAAAATAAGTACACTATTACTAACGTCCCGTCCTTACTTACTGTAGTTCTTAATCTCCTAGAGAGCCTGCACTAAATAGTCTATGTTAACTTACTTAAGAGAGCTGCAGAGGACTTACTTCTAAGCTAGAAGCTAGTAGATGCAAGGCTAGGCCCTGCAATTATACTAGAGGAGGACAACCTAACGTTAAATAAATAAGAGGTAGAGTCTATCCTTTGCGCTAAGAACGCGAGAGGAAGAGGCAAGCGCTAAGTGCTTATAAAGTAGAAAGGCTAGGCGACGCTAACATAGTACCTACTAGAGGACTTTACAGATACAAAAGCCTTATAAGAATTTAAAGAGAAATAGAGGGACGCATTATATTACAATAGACTCTAGAGGCAGGCGAAAAGGAAACTAAAACAAGTTTTATTAAAGACAGGTACAAGCCTGACCTTATAAAGAGGCTAGGACAAAGAAACCTAGAAGGCAGGATAAAACTACTACAAGACTAGCAAAGCTGCTAGAATTACTAGAGGAGCTAACGCCCTAACTACTAAGACTACTAGAGGGGCAGGCGCCCTAACTAACACTAAAACTAAAACTGCTACTAAAGCTCTAACCTTAACAAAGAGGACTATACTAAGCACTCTAACTAGACGAGCCCTAATTAGGATTGTCTAGCTCTAACCTAGACTCGTCTGCTGTCTCGTACTCAGTCTCAGATAACAAACTGTTGTTCTAGGTAAGGACATCTAGGGCTAGCAGAGTTGCCCTAGAGCTACTAAGAAGACGCTAAGCCTAAGCACAAGCAGCGCGACAAGTAGCCTTATTAATAGATTATATCTGCTCTAGTAACAGATAACTAATACAGAGAGTCCTGCTAGTACTAGAATAACTATAACTAGGGGCGAACATATTAGCGTCCTAACAGCTACTATTAAGGCAGAGGGGATAGTCCTAAAGACAGGCATTACGACCTTAGGTACTAGAAGGGAGAGGAGATAGCGTACGCTTATAATAGCGCTAGTAGCAGGGGACGTAAACGTCCTAGTAAGAAGAAAGCGTTACAGGTAACCTAGTAGCTAGGTTAATAATAGGTACTAGAAGGCCTGTGTATAGATTAAAGCGCGGAGACAGGGACGCAGGAGAGGCTAATAGCTAACTAGAGTAAGGGTTAAACTAGGTACTACTAGGAGTTAACAGTAGGGAGTATACAGTTAGAAGCGTTAAGAAAGTAGAAGGAGCAGGAGCTAGGGCTAGTTAGGCAGCATTTATTGCCCTTAACTCTTTCTAAAGGACATGTTAGCAACGTTAAACTAACAGAGCTAGGAAATCTACTTACGAGCATCTCGGTCTAGACAGTCTACAGACCCTTAGCCTACTTACCTACCTACTTAAGCTAATAATAAGTTAGGTTAAACTGCTACTTAACCTAATAGTGTACGTCCTAGATACAGTAGTCCTGCTTCTAGAAGGTGCGCTGTATAGTAATTACTACGTTACAGATATCGCAGTTTACAGTAGTTAGAGCCCTAATAGCGCTAGGTAGTAATAGTACTAAGGACAACCTAATAATAAGAGCGTTTAAGGCAAGACTGCTAGAGTTAGAGGTAGAAGGACCTAGCAGAGCTAGGACAGACAGATTGTGCTTAGCAAGAGGGGGACCTGTCTATAAAGCCTGCAGGGCATATTTATATACTAACTTCTAGTCTTTATAGAGCCTCTTAAACTCCTAGTTAAAACGCAGGTGCTTCTTAGTCTTCTTGCCCTCGCTCTAAACAATTGTCCCTTTCTCTACTATATAGGTGTTACTAGCTTTATAGCTAGTATTAGTATACTTAACATAGCGCTAAGTGCAGGCACAGAAATAGGGGTACGTAGTAAAGAGTAGATCTAGCTACGAACAAGACGCTTTCTGCTTCTAATAGGGTTTACACTTGTTAGCAGATCCTATTAGGCAACTATAGAAACGTTAGTAAAATAAAAACAAGGTAAAGGAGAGCTAACACCTACTTAAGATAGCTGTACAGCCCTAGCTAATTTATACAGCTAACACAAGCACAGAAAGCCTCTTTAACGCGACTAAACTCCTTATTATTACTGTTACTAATAACAAGATAGTTACTAACCTTGCAACGCAGCTTCTTGCGTAGAGGTTCCTTAGACTACAGATATAAATAGTAAGTAATAACGTAGAACAGGGAGCGCTGCGACAACATACTAGAGAACTGCCTACACAACTATAATCTCTACTAGGATTTAGAGGGCTGCCGTCTCTACAACTACTAGAACTAGAAGCGAGGTTAAAGGACGCTATTGTAAGAGACTAAGAAAAGCTAAGAAACAATAGGGCAGCGACAGGGCAGCAACAGTGCGAGGTTAGAGAAGATACGATAGGTAGACGAAAGGTTAAGTAGAAAAAAAAGGACAGAAGGAGCTAAGAGTTTATGTAGTAGGGCCTTACTAAGTAATAATACTAAGCTAACGCTGCAATAACACATAACTGTGCATAGACTAGGGCCTAAAGTAACTACTAGACTACAACATTACATAAGCGCTAAGCTTAGAGCAACAATTAGCCTAACAACTAACCTTCTAATTGTAAAAATTTTTTTTTTCGCGCACTACAGCTACCGTCTAAAATCACGATAGAAAATAACAAGAAAACAGTATAGGAGGGAGGTATGTTATAGCTTAGGCTACGCCTGCACCTGAAGGATAAGGCTTAGTTAGCGCAATAGAGTATATAGCCTTTAGATTGCCTTTAGGCCTTCCTCGTTACAAATATTTATATTCTTATTAACACTTATTATAGTTCTACTTTAAGGCTAGTCTATTACAGCAGGTAGCAGGGGACGTAATTAGCACGACAAGAAAGAGGTGTTACAGGTAACCTAGTAAATAGGTTAAAGGCAGGCACTAGAAGACCTGTAAATAGATTAAATTAAGGAGACAGAGACGCAGAGAATACTAACAGCTAACTAGAGAAAGGATTAAACTAGGTACTACTAGGAGTTAACAGTAGAGAATACGCAGATAGAGGCGCTAGAAAGGCAGGCAGAGCAGGAGCTAGGGCTAGGTAGGCAGTGTTTATTACCTTTAACTCTTTCTAAAAGACATGTTAGTAACATTAAACTAATAGAGACAGGAAGTCTACTTATAAGTATCTTAACTTAGACACTCTGTAGACCCTTAGTCTACTTACTTACTTACTTAAGATAATAATAAGTTAGATTAAATTACTACTTAACCTAATAGTGCGCGTCCTAAATATAGTAGTTCTAATCCTAAAACGTACGCTGTATAGTAGTTACTATATTACAGATATTACAGTTTACAGCAGTTAGAGCCTTAATAGCGCTAGGCAGTAACAGTAACAAAGATAACCTAATAATAAGAGCGTTTAAGAATAGATTACTAGAAGCTATAGCAGAGAGGTCTAGCAGAGCTAGAGCAGACAGGTTATGTTTAATAGGAGGAGGACCTGTCTACAATGCCTAAAGCGCATGCTTATACGCAACTTTCTAATTATAATAGAGTATCTTAAACTCTTAGTTAAAGCGCAGGTGCTGCTTAGACTTTTTACTAGCGCCCTAAACAATCGTGCCCTTTAACACTATGTAGGTATTACTATTCTAATAGTATTTATTAGTATATTTAACGTAGCAACGCGTGCAGGCACAGAGATTAGAGTTAGAGGCTAGAAGGGGATCTAGCTACGTGTATAAGGCTTTCTACTTCTAATAAGGTTTACACTTGTTAGCAGACTCTATTAGGCAGCTATAGAAACGTTAGTATAATAAAAATAAGGTAAAGAAAGGCTAACACCTACTTAAGATAGCTATACAGCTCTAACCTATTTATACAGCTAACACAAGTACAGAACCCTTCTTTAATATAACTAAACTCCTTATTATTACTGTTACTAATAAGAAGGTAAGCGCTAACTTTATAACGCAGCTTCTTGCGCAGAGAGGACTTAGGCTACAGATATAAATAGTAAGCTAAGACGTAAAACTAGGAGCGCTGTAATAATATACTAAGGATCTGCGCTTACAACTACAATCTCTACTAGGATTTAGAGGGCTACTACCTCTACGACTACTAGAACTAGAAGCAGAGTTAAGAGACGCTATTATAAGAAACTAAGAAAAGCTAAGAAACGGTAGGGCGAAGACAGGGCGAGGTTAGAGACGTTGCGATAGGTAGAAGAAAGGTTAAGTAGAGAAAAGAAGATAGAAGGAGCTAAGAGTTTGTGTAGTAGGGCCTCGCTAAGTAACAATGCTAAGCTAACGCTGTAATAATACATAACTATGTATAGACTAGGGCCTAAAGTAACTACTAGACTATAACATTATATAAGCGCTAAGCTTAGAATAACAATTAGCCTAACAACTAACCTTCTAATTGTAAAAATTTTTTTTTGCGTACTACAGCTGCCGTTTAAAATCATAGTAGAAAGTAACAGGAAAATAGTATAGGAGAGAGGTATATTATAGCTTAGGCTATACCTGCGCCTAAAGGATAAGGCTTAGTCAGCGCGATAGAGTATATAGCCTTTAGATTGCCTTTAGGCCTCTCTTATTACAAATATTTATATTCTTATTAACACTTATTACAGTTCTACTTTAAGGCTAGTCTATTACAATTCTCTACTAATAATTCTATACTATATAGCAGGTTACGTAACTAGTTACGTATAAGTTACGTGCAGGTTATGTATAAGTTATATAACTAGCTAGTATATAGAGACCTCTTGTACGTAGATAGAAGAATAAGATAAATATAAACTAATTTATCTTGCCTTTATTATTTCCTTTTACTGTATAGTACTCTCTGCTAGTCCTAGTATAGGACTATACACCTAGCTCTACTCCCTACTAGTCCTAGCATAGGAGAGCTCTAAATCCTATCTCTATTTATAGAGATAGTCCTCCTAACACTAATTAGTATTGTCTTTCTACTTAGGTAGATAACACAAATTAGCAAGAGTAAAGGTAGAGCCTAGTCTAACAGGAAGTTAGACCTCTACACCTCTTCTACGTTTAGGAGAACCTAGGAGAGAAGATTAACTTATCTTTGTACAGAGAGCAGGATACTCTTTTATACGCTAAAGAGGAGATAACTACATAATAATTACTATATAAGCTACTACCTCTACTACAGTTTATCTACTCTACAGTAACACTCTATAATAACTACTATACAAACTACCTACGTATACCCCTCTAAAAAACTCTACTATATAAACTTCTATTTAACTAGTAGTAGTACCTCTCTATTATAGCAATAGCTAGCGCACTATATAGAAGCGCTAGACTTACATGCCCTATACTCTCTACTCTTACCTCTACCTCTACAGGCGAATCGTGTAACACTTATACTAGACCTTTATACAACAAATTTAATTAGCTCGCGATTAAGACCTAGGTACTAGCAGAAATCCTACAGAAGGACACTAGCCTTAAATTCTAGACAGAGAAGCTAGATACTAATTCTACGAGGATACAGCTATCCTCGTACACAGCTTAAATACTGTTAGATTACTACACGTTAAGATATTAGGGCTCCTTTCTAGTAGAATGTTTCTGCAAAGACTTTAGCTAGCAGGTACCTTAGTTTAATAAGGTTAGCTGTACAATTTAACAAGAGCTCCTTACGTTACTTTGTAAGAGAGGTATCTATCTGTATAATAAAGAGGATACCTAGAGTAATTAGCTCTATAGTATTACATAGAGGTATAAAAGAGAACTATAATAGGTACCCTGTATAAAAGAGCAGCTTACGCAGTACCTATCCTCTATACATACGTAATTAATAGAAGCTCTACTGTCCTCTGTATAAGAACCTCTACTATCCCTTGTATAAATAGAACCTCTACTACTACCTTCCCTGTTAGGTCTTCTACTTAAACCTGCGCCCCTCTGTACGCAGCCCTCTTGCCTACAGTCTCTACCTGCCTATCTCTGTACAATTATTACTACCTATATAATTAAAACCTGTACAAAGTTTGCCTAGGGGATAGGTAGGAGAAAGGACACCTACACAGGAAAAGCGTACAGTTTATCCTGTACAAAGTTTAAGCTTAAATAATTAACCTCCCCCCCTCTACTAAAAACGCCGTACGAAAAGTGTTAAAGAGATCACGAGCTAGAAATAGTAGGTTTAGGTAATTAATTAGAGGATTACTATCTTAGAGGAAGACGAGCGAAAACTTAGACTATATATAAAAGAGATAATCTAGATTAGATAAAAGTACTACTAATAGGTAACTACTAAGCTCTTATCTAAGCCTGTCCTAAGAGTAACTAATTAAGGTTCTCTTTAGGGAGCCCTGCTCCTAGCAGGGCGTCCTAGGCTCTTATTAGGTACTCTACTCCTGCAACACACTCTCTAGGTAAATAGAAATAAGCGTAGTAACACCTGTTACTGCACTCTTCTATTTACTTAATTAAGAGCTTAGCGTAGTAAGTAACTATAGTAGTAGTAAGGTACAATTTACTTTTATTTACTCGCTTACAAGCTGTTTATATAGGAAACTCCTACTCTTTCTAACCTTCTCTTCTCTACTATTACTACAATAGCCTGCGTATATACTAAGCTCTTCCTTAACTCCTATAATAATCCTAGGATTATACTACTTATAGTATATACTAACTAGTAATATAGTCTTTAAACTCTAAGACTGCGTGCTACGCTGCTGCTGCTACTACTTACGCTGCCTACGCTACTTACTACTCTCTCTCTCTACCTCTACCTTCTCTTCTACCTCCTGCTCCTACTAGTAAGAAGCGTAGTTATCTATCTAAGGACAGCGCTACTCTTACTACTACTACTACTACTACTACTACTACTACTACTACTACTACTACTAAAGCTACTACTACTAAGGCTACTACTACTAAAGCTACTACTACTAAGGCTACTACTACTAAGGCTACTACTTACGCATGCATAAAGACCTCTAAGAGTCCTATAAAGAGAGCTCTAGCTACCTTCTACCTAATGCGTAGTATACGTTACGCTATATTATACAGCGTATACGTTACGTTAGCTATTACTAGCTAGTTACTTAGTAACTACTATAACGCGTTGCGTAGCACGTATTACTAGCAGTGTACCTCTAGGTATAAGTGCAGGGCGCTATAAGCTCTCCTTAGATATTTTTTATATAATTACTATACTAAGCGTAGTGTAGTCTACTGTACATTAGCTACTATGCTAAGTAGCTAGTTACCTAGCTAGAGGATAGTGCTACTACCTTAGTAAGATTAATCTTTATAGCGTAGATTGTAATTATTATATTAATGTATTTATAGTAGGCTTATACCCTGCGTATAGTAGTGCACACGCTTATAGTAGATCTATTTAAAGTAGAAGAAGAGGTAGGCGCTTTAGGCGTAGGGGATAGAGGCTCTAGCGCTCTCTAGGATAAGGCTACGCTGCGTAAGTAGCGCGCTAAACTCCTAGTAGAGTTATCTAACCTTATATAATTACTAGGATTACTTAGCTTAGAGAAGAGGAGCTTGTACTCTCTCTGTACAATAATTTGCGCAGTAGAGAGAGTTACGCCCCTAGAATTAACTCTATCTCTACCTTCTTACTCTTCTCTTATACTAATTCTGTAATCTGTTGCTCTAGGCTCTAAAGCCTTAGAAGCTCTCTAAACTTCTAAAACTTTTACTTACTTAGGTATTTTGTAAGCCTGTTAGCTAGCATATTAGTAGTAGGCAAGTACTCTAGTTTAAATAATCCTCTAGCGTACTCCTACTATAACTATATATTCTAGATATTAACGTGTCGCAAGCGCGTTGTAATCCTCTTACTAGCCCCTACTATAAGTCTAATTGTCTGCTAGTTATTATAGAAGATTTTCTAAATAGTGTTTAAGAAGAGCGTAAGCTTATAAAACAATCGTTTTATAGCTATAGATTCCTTAGTAACATGTTCTATAGCAATTAGCTTAGCCTTAGTAGTAGAGGTAGTTACTGTAGGTTGCTAGGCTGCTTTCTACAAGATTAATCTACTAAACAAGCTTATTATGTATCTATGTAATAATCGCCTAGTCTTAGAATTATTAGCAAACAAGGCGTCTCTATATATAGAGAGCTTAGGCCCTTAATAATTACTATAGACGATTGCTTAAAAGCGCGTCTAGTACAGGTACTTAATTATCTACTTAACTACTACTAAGTACTTTTTACTTAGATTAATAAGGAACTAGGAGAGCTAGGAGGTAGCGTAAGCTACGTTAGGTCTAATTATAATAGCTATGTATAGGGCAGATCTAACAAGCTCTTAATAGGTCTTTACCTCCCTTTTAGAAGCTTCTCTAGTATGCTTGACAAGCTTAGTAGAAGGGAGAGGAACCTTAGGAAACTAACCTGTATTAGCAAGATCGTATTTCTTAGTAATCTTATTAATGTAGGTGTTGTAAATAAGTGCAATTATCTGCGCTACTTAGTTCTTAATTACTCTAATTCCTAGAAACTAGTGTATAGCTCTCTGCTCCTGCAGCTTATAGCGTTCCTTAATTAATTTAATTAGCTAACTAGCCTTAAGCTTATTATGCCTGTTAAATAAGAGTAGGACGTTATCTACGTAGAATAGTAGTATAATACGCTGCTCTTTATTAAAGAATAAACAAGGCTCCTCTTTAGACGCTATAAGCCTAAGCTTAGTAAGTGTTGTAGAGAATTCCTTATACTAGAGTAGTAGTAAATCGCGCAGCCTGTACAGTACTTATTTAAGTGCTATAATCTTTCTAGGTTTCTTAAAACTATTAGGGAGATTATAGAACACTAGTTCCCTAGCCTTACTAATCTTAGTATTTAGGAAAGCTCCTACTACGTTGTACTGCTAGATCTCTAGGTTAAACTCTACAGTAATTACTATTACTATTCTAAAGGACCTTACTATAAGCGTAGCAGCGTAGGTTAACTATAGTAAGTTAATCGCCTAGAGATCTCCTCGCACTACTATCCTAGCCTTACACTTAACAAAGTACCTGTCCTTATTAATCTTGTACGTAAATACCTATTTAAGTAGCAAAGGCCTAATAGAGTAATTGTTCTAATTAACCTCTTCCTACGTGTCCTTCTTAAGGAGCGTGCCTATCTCTTTCTAAGCTACTTGCCTAAACAGCTTACTAAATTAATATAAATAGAGCTTATTCTATCCTTAAGGCTCTCTTAGAAACTTATCTCTATAGATGTAAGCTTCTACTAGCCTGTTAAGGGCCGCAGCTACTACTAAATATAGTAGTTTAAGCTCCTTATCTTAAGAGTAGAAAAACTCTACTCTTAGGAAGTAGGTGTACCTAAAGTTAGAGCTCCTAGCTTCTAAGTACATTAGTGCGTGCATACTAGCGCTTCCTCTACCTTCTAGATTATCTAGATCTTCCCTATAGTGCCTGCAGCTTGTTTGCGTAAAAGAGCCCTAGACGCGCTTTACATACTTGCGTTTAGGAGGTATTTAAGTAGCTAACTCTAGCTACTCTAGTAATTATTAGTCTACCTCTAGTAGCTTAACTAATCTGTGCACGGTCTCGCCTAAAGTAGGAGATAGATTATCTTTAAGGCTTAGACTAGGTGCTGCTAAGCTTCGCTTAGCTAGGCAGGACGTTAGTCCCTGTAACCCTAGCTCGTCCCTATCTCTAGTTAAACGCGTATCCTAGTAACTACTAGGCAAATTACTACAATCTCTTAATAAGAGACTACCTGCCTTAGGGCTCTCTAGTAATAGTGTAGCTTCTAGAGAAGGAAGGCCTGTAGAGAGCTTCTTCTACTCTTTATAGACTCTCTGTAACTTACTAGCTAAGTGCGTTACCTACGTACCTACTATACTTAGCAGAGCTTAATCCTCTAGTTAGCTACTAGAGGATTCTGCTTTACTAGCCTTAGCACCTCTAAGCTGCTGCTTAGTAGTTGAAGGAACCCCTACATCCTCTTACTACTCTTCTAGTTTGTTAAAGACTAGCTCCTTAAGAGCTTCTCTAACGTTAATAATCTCGTTTTCGTGTAGAACGTTAACAATCTTAATAGCGTCTTCTTTGTTAATCTCTTAATTATTACCTTAATAGAAGAGTATCTTATTAAAGGTTACGTTCTGCGTTGTAATTACCTAGTTAAGCGTAGAGACCTATATTCTGTAGATATTTAAGGCTTTGTAGCCTACAAGATACCTAATATAGCCTCTAGAGATTACTTTAAATTCTCTCTTATTACGCCCGGCAGCGCGCTCTCTGTTTAATAGGTATACGCAATAGCTATAGGCATACACGCTACTCTAATCTAGGCGTAGATCTACTATTACCTATCTTACAGGCTTAGGCTTATACTAGTAGAAGTACTAACGCGTCTAACTATCTAGTACTTTATTTAGTAATTTTATCTTATGTGCGCGCGTAAGGCTTATGTTATAGAGCTATACTACAGCGTCTACTACCTCTAGCTAGAGCTTCTTAGAGAGGTTTGCTGCAATCCTTATCTTAATTACTTTCTCTATAATCTCTTAGCTAGCTCTCTCTGCTCTACCGTTTGGCTTATGTGTATAGGGAGGCGAGAGCTTAATTTTAATCCTATTCTCCTCTACCTAGAGCTTAAATTAGGATTTCCTACGCTAAGGGAGCGTTGCGACGTTATTATCCTATTGTATTTTACAGATCGCGAGCTTATATCGCGTCTGTAGGAAGCTTGCAAAGCTTTTAAATACTCTTATAATCTCTAAGAGAGATTTATACTGTAGATTCTAGTTATAGAGCTTCCTACTGTAATTACACTTTAGGATAAGCAACTACTGTTTATAGAGCCTCCTGCTAGGCATATTAAATAGGTCCTAAGAGACTCTCTAGTACAGCTAGGGTAATTATTCTTTTAATTACTTTAAGATTACCTACGTTGCGTGCGTAACAGCGTAGTGCTTATACTACTTATAACTAATTCCTTTAATCTATACGTTGCGCGCTTTACTTACAAGAGCACGTAGAGCTTCTAGCCTAAGGTAACCTAATCTAGTATACTATAACTCTTTGTTATAGCTTAGGCTACGCCTACGCCTAAAGGATAAGGCTTAGTTAGCACGATAGAGTATATAGCCTTTAGATCGCCTTCAGGCCTCCTTTGTTATAAATATTTATATTCTTATTAACACTTATTGTAGTTCTACTTTAAGGCTAGTCTATTACATTAAATATTCGTTAAAACAGAGCTATAAAGAGACAGGATAGCTTCTAAACAGGCTCTAAACAATACTATCTTACAGCAAATACTTACTACTCTCTAATCTCTTTAAACTTTGCAGAATAACGACTGCGCCGCGCTCCGCTAGCTTTAAGAATAACTTAATAAAGCCTGTAGAGCTATCTCTAACCTTGCTACTCTAGCTCTAGCAACCCCCTATTAGAATACTACAGACAATAACATCCCTCCTACCCTTATAGACAAGACACTAGCTAGTAATCTAACTAATACAGCTAACTTACTAGTAGCACCTACAGTACTCTTCTTAGTTAAAGTTAAACTACCTAAGTTACGATAGAAACTACTACCTGTAGGAACTTAGTTCGCTAGGGATTCAATCTCCTTTATAGCTTAGAAGGTTACTATAGAACACAAGCTCTAGGTTAACGCTAAGTTTATTAGCAGCCTAACTAACTAGTTCGTGTTTATTTAGAGTAACCTTACGCTAACAGTCTAACACAAAGTAGCCCTGTACTATTAGTAAGGCAGGTTTAATAAGTAGCATAATCCTGTAAACTTCTTTATTTACCTAGAATTTTACTACGTAGATGTCTACGCTAGGGAGAAGGTACAGGCACAGCTTAAAGGCCTCTACTAGCAAAAGGATAAGTCTTTCCCTAAGTTCCTAATCTGCTTTAACACTACCCTATAG
>MU006819.1:0-73200 GCA_010093635.1 Massarina eburnea CBS 473.64
ATATAGTCTGAGCTTTCGCTCGTCTTCCTCTAAGACAGTGATCCTCCAATTGATCACCTGAACCTACTATTTCCAGCTCGTGATCCCTCCAACAGGAAAACAATTGGGGATGGCCTTGGAAGGGGTCATAAAAGAGCCACTTGTCCCGGACGATCCAGAGTATGTCCCCAATCCTCATGCGTGCAGTATACGTAACGTTCATATTTAGAATAGCGATGACAACGAGAAGAACTGAATTCTTTCGGATCCTCAAGAGCTCGCCAGCGTTGAAGTGAACTGGGAAGAGGTCGATTCAGGCGACAGGCCACATGGCCAAGACGATGACGAGTTAATTTTCTTGCGCACCCCAAAACTACTCGATCTACCCGAGTTTGAGGAACTTGACTACAACACTGAGCCTGGCAAGATGCTATTTCATAGGTACCAAAACACTGGCCTGCAAATAATCTTTAAGATGGCGACTATTGAGCTTACCCCCGAGAAACCCGAGTTTCCAACAGGCGGATGGCACGTTGAAGGAATGATGACCAAACATATCGTCGCGACCACGCTTTATTACACGTCGAGCTCTGACATCTCCACATCACATCTCTCTTTCCGCATGCAAACAAATTCGGACCTACATTCTGTTGATGTTGGATTCCAAGTCGGCCAAAACGATTACACATAGATGCAAATGGCCTATGGCGTCTAATTTAGTGACCGTCATTCACCGAGCTTGCAGAACTATGGAAATGTTGAGACAAAGAAGGGCACGTTGTTGGCCTTCCCCAATGTATTTTGAGTATCTTAAGCACAGTTTTCCTGTGCTGACTATTTTAATAGTTCTGAAGAGTCAACGTTGCGTGAGCCCTTTCCAACTTGTGGATAAAACCAGACCTGGCCATCATAGATTCATAGCACTGCGGCTGGTTGATTCTACAAAGCGGGTTATATCCACAGCTAACGTACCTCCGTAACCACAGGACTGGGCGTTTGATTCGATCTTAGGTAGCTCTATTTCATTTAGAAATGACGCGCTGTCAAAGATTTTTCCTGAGATAATTATGCCTATGACTGAGCTCGGCTACGCCCCGTGGATAGCCGAGATCGTTGAACAGGGAACACTCCCGCCAGAATTAATGGTGCTCATACGCAAGTTTTACGAGGAAGATCAGAACAAAGGCTCGTTAATGGGAATAGAGGAAGCAAAACAGCATCGCGAGAAACTCATGGAGAAGAGGAGAGGGTTCGTACAGCGTGAGTTGCCATATATGCAATGGAGAGGCATACACTGACTTTGTATACTGCTTCTTAGAGTCAGGCCTATAGTGGCAAGCATACGGGTATAACTTTTGCGAACACTAGGAAGGTAAACGGCGTCAAACTATGACTAGAAGATGAAGTTGGTTGATAAGAAACTCTCTGTTATAACTTTAGCCAGGAAAGCAAGACCGAGCTCAGCCTCTACTAAATTATAGCATGTGATCATGTACACCCGCCTTACTGAAATCTTGCTAGTATGTTTCCATATCACCGGGTGCCCCACCGAGAATCAGTCACATGATTTAGCGTTACTATTCATGGTTACAATGCTAAGGAGCACACGATCCAATATGGGCACGTGATTGATTCTCGGTGTTGCACCCGATGGTACAAACGCAGCTCCATGTTTCCTCTCGTGACGTAATTGCTATTTGCGCTGTGATATGAGCGTTGGCAACCTTAAAGCCCCTTTCCCCCCACTCGCCCCTCCTACCGACGCACAAATCCACGCACCCAGCGCTCGTTGACAACACAGTTACTCAACAGTCATGAAGTGCTTCGATATCTTCTTTGCATTGCTCATCACGATCCTATCCTCCACGCTTGCCTGCTCTCCTCCTTATCTCGAATGCTCGAACGATAAACCTTCCGGTAACTTGAGCAAACGTGGAACCGGAGGACTTCGTGGTGATAACATTCAACCATGGCCGATCAATCGACCCCAAGCTGGCCTGAGAGTAATTTGGTTCTGCTTTGCATCAAAGGAGGACCGCGATAAATTATGCAACTATTTCTACGGCGGCTTGAAGATGTGGGAGCAGCAGCTTGGAGGCTGGGGTAGCCCTACCAGTGGTGAGAATATTCTTGTACAGTGGGTACGGGACATAAACTGATATCATTATTTTCCTCTTATAGGCCACTCCATCTACTTCCAGGAAACCTTCTTTAAAGAAACCCCAGAGTCAATGCCGGGTCCGAGGTTTTGCTTCAAGGATGGGACATGGGATTACGAAAAAGAGACCGGAGATTGGAATCCATATGTGCATCCGGATACGCTCATGATCAGGTTATCGAAGAAATCCTTTTGGTCGACAGTGGCATACAGGACTACCAATGATCCTGGGAGACATGCGCTCGGGATTACCGATGACCTCGATCCAAACAAAAAAGCTATGCATATATCTTACGTGGCCCACGAGGTAACATCCATCATTTACTATAGCAGTTTCATGCTAGGAAGACCTATACTAAGTTGTCAACCAGATTGGTCACACCATGGGCATGGTACACGAGCATCAAAGGAAGGATCGCATGTGCACCCCTACTACCATACTTTTCTGTGGGCTAACTAAATCCAGGAGACGATTATGTTACAGTCAATTACCACAACATTGTGAACTACGAGCAAGCCAAGACACAATTTTTGGCCGACGACAAGACAATGGATGAGGAAGGTGCCGACTGGCTCCTCCAGACAACGTACACCTATCCGAAGAAATATGACACACCAGCGTATGAATTTATGAAACCCAACGAAGGTCAAATAGGCCCCCCGACCGATCTCCTTTGTAAGTCATCCTTCGATACATTCAACTATTCGTCTGAATGGAAGAATGTTCCGGTCGGGCTGTTGTGGGAAACGACCACATTCATTTCATTTTACAACTATTTCCCTCTCTAAGACTTTGGCTAACATGTATACATACATTAGGGGTTGATCATAGAGAACCTTTCGATCTTGAATCAATCATGCTGTAAGTCTCGGACATGCCGGCCTAAGAGCTCCTTATTCATTGATTATTCAGGTACCATTCACAAGCCCATGTGCAAGACAGAGAAAAAGCCTCCCGCGAACAAGATAGTTGCTCGATTCTAAAAATTGTCAAGGATGATCACGGAAACAGAATCGGACTTGACTTTGTGCGGCCTAACTGGTTGCCTTCGAAGGGAGATGCCGCGTGGGTGAAGCGAAACTACCCCTACCAAGGGCCTCAAACGCTACCGCAGAATCCGCCTCAGGATCCTGGCTCTGGCCCTGCATCTTGATTGTGGTGTAGAGCAGATGGCTATGTGTTTGACGTGGCTGGTTCAAAATCGAGGGTATCTATGAGCACGTGAGAAGCTGGCTAACATGGATGGCTTTTCAGAAGATTTCACAGGTAGTCTAGTCAAATCCATAGCGCAAAGATATGGCACACACCTGGTGCGATATCTCCTATTAAATATTTCACGCCTATTGCTATGGAGACCTCAATACATCCTTGAGTGCCAGAGACATTGCGTCAAACAGAGTTAAGATAATTGGTAAACGCCAAAAGCAAAGACGTTACCTTATCAGTTCTTCCGTTTGCTCTTCTTGAGCGAATGACATAATAGGACTACACCGACAACGCACGGCCACTCATGACTTCCGTCTTGATACTCTAAAATATTGAAGCAGCAAAACGCCACGACAGACACAACAATGGAGCTTCTTGTGATACTCATTGCATGCCTACTCGCCCTTGCATCTTGTTCACCTATATCCGCAAGTTCCCGTGTAAACACACAGAACGTCACTACTTCCGGTACTATCAAACGCGCCATAGGCGTTGCCGGCGACAACAACTTGCGACTCTGGCCGCAGAACGATCTCGATCTAGCTAGGGGTTTGACGATAATTCCATACTGTTTTGCGACCATGGAAGTACGCGAGAGGATGTTTTGTCGTCTTTGGCTCGGCATCAATCTCTGGATGCAGCGACTGGGAGGTGCAGCTAGTGCGTATTCCGGGCACTCACTTGCCTTTCAAGAGATCTATGGTTATAATGGGAACCCTATGCCATGCTTCGTCCCAGGGACCTTCAACGCGGCTGAGGAGGATGGACAATGGAACCCGTCAATGCCTGCGCATACCGTAGCAATCCTTCCAAAGCATACCACTGGTGGCGGCGTAAGTGCTTCGGCTGGATATAAAGTGGCTCATTGGGATGAGGCGAGACATTTTATCATGTTCCATCCAGATATGCCTACGGAACCTCGTCGCATCCGGAGTATCGCTCATGAGGTCAGCTTTTTCCCCCTTGTTTTTCACCTTGCATATGTTACTAGGCCGATTACTAATCAATGATTAGGTCGGCCATGTCTTTGGTATGCTTCACGAGCACCAGCGCTCCGATCGCGACAACTATATCGAAGTGCAGTTCTTTGCCATGAAAGGCTACGACGACGCCCTAGCCCGTGCCATCGCAGATGGACACAGCCAAGCCGACGCTAAACGCCGCCTCGAGCAAGACGAAGACTTCGCTCGGCATTACGATGCAGTCACTGATCAATTCATGAAGCCTGTTGGCGGGAAATTGGGAGGCTTGAGTGACGAATACTTCGTGGACGAATCTCAACCTTTCGACTTGGATTCTATTATGCTCTACAATTCACAAAATAGTGCTGAATACTTCCAATCGGCGGCTATCAACATGGAAGATGCAACAATCCTAAAATGGGAAAAGGATCATCAAGGTAACAGGATTGGGACAAGTATTATCAAGCCGAACATGGTCCCATCCGCTGGCGATGTGGCGTGGATCAGGAGGAATTATCCTTGGAGGGGACGCCCGGCCTGAAACATACACCTAAAAAACCTACCTAGGCCTTGATGAATAGTCCGAACCTATGATAGCACGCTCAAGATCTACTTTCAGTTAGCTTCAAAAAAGCTCAATTCGGTAAATGATCTTGAATCCCCATCTATGCTATCTTCTGCTACTTGTCATACGCATCGTCCAGTGCCTCTGATAGCAGATTCTCTTATTGGCACTCCAAAACTTTGTCTTTTGGGCTTTATAGGGTAAAAACGAAGCTATATGATAATAATGAGAATGCTTCTTCAGTGGCACGAGGCCGGAGTCTAGAGAGGCCTCCAGCTTCTCTAACTTCGACTTCCTTCGGATTATATCCTCTGCCAGACTGCGACTGAAAAGACTGCGAGAGACTACACTTCGCCGTAAAGGCTCTCCGATCATCGAAAAGCATACCACACAAGCATAAGTTCTCCACAGGCTTAGCTCCTGGGTGAATATGGGGAGTTGATCTGGAAAGGTACGAGCAGTCAGGCTAAAAAAGTGGGGTTGAGGTTTTTCCTAGGGATCTTTTATTGGTACGCCTCTCCTGAGCCATGGGCGGCGAAGTACTCAGCTGCGGCTAAGCTCGCATTTGAAATACAAATTATTGAACTGCATATAGGCCAAAACTTCGCGAAATGGCTACAAAATCAGTACCAGATTATTCCGAAGTCGTCTCAGCAACCGGCTTCCTTTCGCAACGCGCTTCTCGCTCCCTCTCCACCTTTCATGACCACCTCATCACAGCGCATCGCATCCTCGCCCTCTTCGGTGCCGGTCTCTCTGCTTTTTCCGGCATCGGTACCTACCGCGGTCCCGGAGGCCATTGGTGCGCACATGATGCTGCACAGCTTTCTACTTCAGCTGCGTTCTCGGAGAATCCTGCGCTGGTGTGAGAATTTTATGTTGAGCGAATGAGTGACTTGAAAAAAGGCCGAACCTAATGCTGCCCATGTGGCACTGTTGAAAGAGGAGAAATTGAAACAAAAGAAAAGGGATAAGGACGAAGGGGAAGAGTTCCTGGCACTGACGATGAATGTGGATGATTTGAGTCAGAGGGCGGGGCACAGAGTGGACAAGCTGTGGCATTAGCATGGAAGATTGAGCGACGTGAAGTGTACAGCGTCCGATCTCTTTCTTTCTGGAGATGAGGCGGCTGCGGCCATCGCGTCGCTGATGAGGCGCGAATCTTCGATTTCTCTGCAACTAAGCGACGTACCGCGCTGTCCAAAGCTGTATCGTAAGAATGACCTCCTCCGACCTGGCATGGTGTGGTTTGACGAATCGCCGCCAAATCATATTGTAAAGCTTGTGTGGAATTGGATGTCACAGTCGTGTCATTATCTAGCATAAGACCCGTACCATTATTTCACCAACTTATCCTTTAATAGCTCTCTCGAACGACTAATCGATATCTACTAACACACTAGTGTCCCCATGCAAGCGACCTTTCCTCCCATTATCGCTATCCTTTCCAATTGTAGTTATGTATCTTCTTCTTGTGAGCGATTTGCAAAGCCCGTATAGAGGCGACAGGTAAGAGGAGAATGATAACGTCGGATATTGCGTTGATGAAGCCAGAGCTCACTATGACTGTACAAGATGGATTTATGAAGTTAGTGTATGGCCCTTATGTGTTTCACTCACTGGCACATACACTAGTCTTGCCGTATATATCTTTCACCTGGGAGCAGCTTATTCCGTATCTTCTCCCTGGGGATTCAGTAGACGTAGCTTATAATCGTTCGGGTGAGATAGAAGAAGAAGTTAGCAATGACAGTCGCCCAGCCACCATAAAACATGAACTTGTTGAGCGTTCTATGAGGCGCAAGAATGCCGATGTATTAGACGATAGCAGCTTCTATGCTGAATATTGTAGGGCCGTAAATAGTTTAGTAAACGTCGATGGATGTACTAATGTCTCTGCTAGGCGAGAGACTTAGACGAGATCCTATACACCTTACATAGAGAAGCTTGAGGAAAGTGCGCAGCTTTATGTTGTAATAGTGTACCCGTGCGCTAAACCCAACGGCGATACGACCAGTGACTACCCGCGCTATATTCCCAAGCTAGCAAGATACGTCCGTTAGTCCTACAGAAACTGTAAAGAAAACCGAACCCAGCTTACAAAACTAAGGGTAAAGAGGTCTAGTATAGTTAGCATTGTTCATGTCTAGAGGGAAGTGCCATTATATCAGCCTAAAGGCTTACTTACAGTCAGTAGCAGTATTTTTGTGAACTTAGAGTAGTACCGGAATAATAGAAAGAGACCTGCGATGGTTGTGCAAACAGAAACGGGAATGAAAAATAATATCTGCTTATCGGAACGACAGGGTACTGTTGGATCAAGTTTTGCACCTGGAAAAGGTTTCATAGCAGGGCTGTTCAAAAGTGCGTCGATTTTCTGCTGTGGAGTGCCCATGTTCTTCTTTAGTTATCGAATAGATGATAGTAGGCTGAATATACGGAACGTATCATCAAGCAACATAGTCACACTTGGAATGCTCGTTCTTTAAAAAACAAGTTACGTCTTCTAGAGGGGACATCTATACTAATCTCCCCTTTGTCTAACCGATTAATTGTAGGGTTGTTGTGTAACTGGTAACACAACATGCGAGCTAACATTTCTTTGCCTTCTACTTACATAATTTCGAACGCAGTAACAAACTAATACTAAATAACCTAACGATAGTGTAGCATATTATAAAGTACACAGGATCGGAGCATCAGACTCCCGTTTATGACAAAAAAAAAACACCCTCTCTGTCTTCTTCACCATCGCACCATGGCTCCCAAAATCCCTCTAATCGCTAACGAATTTAGCCTCACGACATGGCACATTCTAGGAGCATTGCTTCAATCCATTTATATGATAATATTGCCCAATAGCCTTGCTATCTAGGTCATTTTCATCCTCCTTCTGCGATAGTTCTCTACTTATCTCGCAGCCAAGGGATACTGCGATTCTTCTGATGCAATTATGACTGGGAGATGGACTGCACATATCTCCGGTGATGTGGCTCGGGGGGGGGGGGGGGGTGCCAAAAATAGCGTCGTTGTGTTCATTCTTGGTGCTCGCACACCCCAGTACGCTTAGAATCTTCTACCGAGTATTTCCTACATCTTTGTCTAATTGTACATTGCTGCAGTCCCATGAGCCGCCTCGCAAAGGGTTTCACAGAGTCAATAAGCACTTTCGCAAACATTTAGGACGACGCTGAGGTAAACAACGGCCAGTAGGGATGTACGTTTCTGCAAAATCGACGCTTTGGCATTATTTCTCACAATCCGATGTAGATCTAGGACGACCTTGCCAAGTGGCTACATGAATGTAGAAATATACTTCCCTGAACTGGATATCTAAGAAGGTTCATTTCTGAACATGAATTAAATCACCATGGATTGCGAGATGGATATCTTTGCGATCTCGGCTTCGCTGCAAATTGTTCTCGAGTGTAACGACTTTACCTGCTTGTCAGTCATTGGATGCTGAGAATAAATGGGTCGACAATGATTGGATTGCATAATCACACGTCGCATACCGGAACCGCGACAAGGCAAGTGTAGGCTCAGTGGGGTATTGTAGTGCAGATCTCCCAAACATTGCCGAAGTTAGCGCTCGGGACCGAAGATGTCACGTCGTAGTTAAACGCTCCCCCATATCTAATTGTCCCAATGGTGTTCGCCGGACCAACATTATGTATATTGGGGGCTCTACCCGTTCATGTCCTTACATGATTATAGAAGCTGTTATTTGACATCTTTTACAAAATAGACTTTTATCGTTGCAGATCTAATCTTCCATAGAACCGTTATCTTAGATCTTAAGATTTTGAACCTGTCCACAGAGACACAGATCATCGCATCGAAATTCTTCCCTATACAAGCAGTGGAGAAGGTATTTGATACTGCCACGTCACATTCTTGGCATAATCTGGCCATACACTTGTTAGACTTGTATTACATTGGTAATGACCATTGGATGACTTCTGATTGAGTTCCTCATAGGCTTTCTAATTTCGCATACAAGGACACTGATTGAGATCTCGATTGCAAGATCAACAATTTGACACAAGAGGCCCGCCAAAACTTCACGGCTACTAGTGGATTTTGAGAGCATCAACTGTATAGTTTGTATTCATAGCGACGAATAACTGTCGACTTTGTAGGTATTATGCAGAGACGCTGGCACGGCTCAGGGAGCTAAGGCAAAATGTGACCCATAGAACGTGTATCGGTATTCCTATCCCCCGGTCACTTGAAATGGAGGCATATGTGCGTTGCCGGTCTGATATCATTCCAGGGGTACATAATGTTTAGTACCTAAGCCCCTTCAGCCGATCTCCACTAAATCCTGTTCCCATAATGGATACTTACTGGCGCTGTCGGGATCATGGTCTTTGGCGAAATTCAGGACGGAATTCTCTACACCGCCCTGTGGATCCTTACATCTGGTAAACGTCTTCTCGAGAAGGTAACTGATCTTACAGGCTTGAGTCGGTAGTCAGCTAGGAATGGCAGGATCGTGGTCTGGTCACTCCACAGTGACCCCATGTGTGTATACAAAGCGGAACGGCTTATTGGAGACGCGTTCCACGCTTTACAGACCGTTTAACTTGTAACCAGAGTAGATCTTAGTCGCCTCCGTAAAGTACATGTTCTGACTTCATTGGAGTGACCGCCAAAGTCTTCTCGTAGTGGACGTACATGTTATAGACTATCTTGATTCAAGACAATGTTGAACCATATGCATGCATCGGCGTCTCTCACCTGCCCCTTCACTTATTTGGTGTATGGGATTTCCCAGTCTTCAAGCACAACTGGGTGGAGCTTGGGTGTGCTCAGGCAATTTGACCGACTTACGAGCGAGCGCAATGACGGATGTGACAGCCTTGTTCCCAAGCACAATCCGAATGACATCCGTGCCAAACAGTAACGCCTGTCACAATGAGCTTCATGATCAAAAACATTTCAACGTTGATCGATAATAATGGTAGACGTAAAGAAACCTACAATTAAAATGTATGTTCTTACACTTAGAGAGTCGATACCCCGCACCTTCGCCAATTGCGCCACGTCGTTGGATGGGAGTGGCACGAGCGGTACCCGCCCCCAGAAACGGGCGTTAGACCTGCATTAGTTGCGGTGACCAACAAACAAGGTACGCTGCGTCTTGCCGCGCGGCGGTCTGTGAACTGATCGGACTGATCGGACCGATTGTTGAACTGCGAACCAAAGCGGCAGTTCCTCAACAAAGGCGACGCTTTCGTTTTAGCTAGTGCTCACAACGCCAACTCCAGAAGTAATATATGCGCTGCATTTCGTCGTCAAGGCCTTAGTAACAGCACTGCGTCTAGTGGAGTCTATTTGGCAACAAAAATTCCGAGAAAGATCTTCAGTTTCGTGACGAGGATTGAAGAGGAGACTGATACCTCACTCACTCTGAGACAGGCTCGCTTAGACTCATTGATGGCCGTCGAACTGCCGGCAGTAAAAGCTGGGATTTCGTGCTCAGATCAGCGTGTTGGAGATCCCGAGTGCGGGTATCGTTGCTGGATTGGGACAGGCTGCTGTCAAGTGTTTGCAGAAGAGATCCAATAACAAACATTTGTAGTATCATGGCTCACAGGGTGTTGCAAAATCCTGCATATGAATAAAATACGTGTGTCAAATCCAATTGATGTGGTAGGAAACCGGCATGTGTATTGTAATATATCGAGCATATTCAACAGGAAACCCCAACAGCCAAGTAATACTCTGTCCTGAAACAATGTCGTTAAACGAGTGAAGGTAACTCCGTTTCAAGCAGAAAGCAGTTGGAACGGTTTATGCATGCTATTCATACCTTAAAATAATTCGGGTCTCTACATATATCACGTGGTGATCAACAGGAGGAAGGATGAGCACTCAATGACTCGTTGTCTTGGATACATGAAAGTGAGCCGTGTTCATTTTGTCCTTGATAACAACGGTAGTAGGACCACAATTCCAGCGGACGGGAGGGTATGGGTGGGCCGTTTTTAGTGGTATTATTGAGTTTTTACACCTTTGTATGCCAATCTCTTCTATTTTATTCACAAAATTTCAATAAAACCATTACCAAAAATAGATTTCAAACTGTTCACGGCCCGGCAATCGGACCGCCGCCCCGTACAAAAAAAAAGTGTTACAGAGGTGGGACATGAACGGTGAACGGGTTCCTTCCTCCCCCTGTCTTTTTCACCAAAATCCAGTCTGATTTGCGTGGCAGCGACATAGAGAGGGGCAATTCGTTCTTGGCTCTATCCTTGTACGTTAATTATCCACTCGGAAGCTCGACAATACCCGACACCCCACAAATAAGGCTTACAACCGGAGGTAGCGTGTGAAGCAATAAGTATAACTACCGTGTATCTTCTAAGCTGTCGTAAACACTACTGAATCTTTGAGCGAAATCCGTGAAAACACCACCGAAAATGTCTGAGACGATATCCGCAGACTATCTTGTCATTGGCGCAGGCGCCATGGGACTGGCCTTTGTCGATACTATTCTCTCCGACACCGATAAAACCGTCATTCTCGTCGACCGCTATGCCCGCCCAGGTGGCCACTGGACCACAGCCTACCCTTTCGTTCGCCTACACCAGCCATCGTTCGCTTACGGCGTCAATTCTAGACGCCTCGATAGGGGCACTGTTGACAAAGTCGGATGGAACAAGGGACTCCAGGAGCTTGCAACCCGCGACGAAGTCACGGCTTATTTCGAAATTGTAATGAGAGAAACATTCCTACCGTCTGGCCGAGTCAAGTACTTCCCCAAGCACGAATACGTGGCTGAGGGCGAATTCCGCTCTATCCTCACAAACAAGACCTACCGCTACGAAATTGGGGACCAGAGCCGCATTGTGGATGCCACTTACAGTAAAGCTGTCGGTAAGTGCCCACGTTCCAATTGCATGCTCCACGTGCTTTGATCTCGTATACTGATATCTGCCAGTCCCATCCATGCGACCCCCTCCCTACGATGTGGCCGCAAATGTTGATTTGGTAACGCCAAATAATCTTCCTGGGATAAAGCGCGCGTACGCAAACTATACTGTTGTTGGCGCTGGCAAGACGGCCATTGATACTGCGTTATGGATGTTAGCAAACGGCATCGAACCTTCTTCCATCACATGGATTATGCCTCGCGACTCCTTTTTCCTCACGCGGGAGTCAGTGCAGCTTGGGCCGGAGTTTGCTGCTCAGGTTGGCGGGGCCAAAAAAGCCGAGCACGAAGCAATTCTGGCCTCCTCATCAGTGGAAGAATGTTTGAAACGACAAGCTGACGAAGGACTACTACCTTCGTTTGATTCCAAAGTCTGGCCAACCATGTTCCATTGTGCCTCCGTCTCGGCTATCGAGCTCAACGCAGCTAGGGGCATAAAGAACATTATACGGAAAGGCCGCGTAATCAAGATTACTGCAGGAGAAGTGACTTTGACGAAGGGCAGTTACCAACCGGTACCTGATACACTCTACATCGACTGCACAGCCAATGGCCTCGCTAAACACCCACCTGTGCCTGTCTTCCAAGGGCGCAATATCGTTCTCCAGCCTGTAAGAGTCTGTCAGCAGGTCTTCAGCGCCGCATTTATCGCTCATGCCGAATCGACGTACAACGACGAAGAAGAGAAGAACCGTCTCTGCAACCCAATTCCTATGCCAGATAAGCCCAGGGACTGGTTTCTCACTTCGCTACAGACCAACCTGAACTGGTTGGAGTGGGCTAAGCATCCCAAGACTATGGAATGGGTGAGCAATAGCCGCCTCGACTTCTTCGGTCGTCTAATGCCGCCTGTACCCGAGGATCCCCAGGGGAAAGCCGCCTACTATGCTCAGTTTTTGGGAGTTGCTAAAGCTGTATCAGCGAAACTCAAAGAACTTTTGGAAAAGGACCCCGAAAAGGGTGCGAATGTTTCGACTGAGCTCAAGGGTTTCCCTTTGGAGTCTATATCGTAGCTTTGGACGCAAACCACCACAATTAAGATTACTTCGATATAACTCGAAGTGATGTTCAAATCTATCAAGATACATGTATATTTCCACTCACGCCTGGTGAAATCCCCTCCAGTCTTCCTAAAACTTCCTCCCACACTCGTCCTTGCCACTCCCTGCCCTCCTCCGTCTTGACCCAGTCTGCCACCCTAGCAACCTGGCAATTACTCAAATATTCTCCTTGACTCTCCATCCCTGCACTCGCAGCATGTACCAAGGTCCGACTTCCCACCTCTGTACTCCTCGCCCGCATCAAGATTTTTCCAATGTACGCAATAGGCGCAAAATCGCGAGTCAGAGAGGAATGGCAGAAGCCCGGGTTTACGCAGTTGACCACCACGCCACTGGTGTCCCCTTTCGCTTTGAGTGTGGCGACAAGTTCCCGCACGCAAAGAAGCTGCATCAACTTGCTCACCGGATACCTTCCCCCTCGACTTGCAACTTTCTTATCATTCAACGCGTCCAAAAGATTCGTATGCTTCCCTTCCTTCACGGCTTTTCTCTCGGGTATTATGGTCTGGTGGTGGAGTTCTGAGGTCACGACTGTAAGGTGCGGTGTTGTCTTGAACCTCTCCGCAGTTTCCCGCAGCTTTGGAAACAGTAAAAGCGCGAGTAAGAACGTGTTGATCACGTTGACCGTGATCTGCAATTCATCCGTCGCGCCCTCCACCTCATAGAAGAAGTACTTGCTGACGCCTGCGTTCTCCAGCAAACAATCGATTCTCTCCAGTGCCTGGCATCTTTCGGCAAACTGCCTGACCGAGTCATATGAGCACAGGTCGAGCGACCAGCACTCGATGACAGAAGTTTTACAGCCAATGCTTTGCTCAATATCTTTCTTCGCCTTTTCCGCGGCGGAGAGGTTGCGTGCAGCGATAATGACTTTCTCGGCACCCAGCGAAGCGAAATGTCGTGCTGCTTCTTTTCCGAGTCCTATGTTGGCGCCAGTGACAATGACGGTTTTTCCAATCCATGATTGTGTTGGGAGAGGCGGCGTGAAGCACCATTGCGACCAGAGTAGGGTGCGCCAATAGTGAAATTTGGGTTCCGGTTTGTCCAGCTGCGTCGTTGTGGGTTGCGGGATCTTAGACATGATGGTATAAAGTACGATGGTGTCGAAATTGATGATGTTGAGGTGTTGAAGACATGAGGGATGTGACTGAAAGTTGAGATGTGTTGTTAGCTCTTCAAGCGTTGCGCGTTTCAGCCCGCAGTCGACGCCCGTGATACAGATGAAACAGGAGATACACATGACTCGCAACTTTGCCTCTCAACACTACCGCCCAATATCGTCGGTGCTACTTATGACACTTCCACTGTGCTCCCTCAAATGAAAAATTCTTTAATAGATGTTCCATGCTGCCCTTATACGCCCATTGTGCTACGGGATGAGCGCAACCTTCCGCTCCCTCCCGACTCTGGAACGGCAGTCGTCTCTATTTTCCCATCGCGGAAACTCTCACGATCCGCATCATCTCCCCAGAACGACTTCTTCCGTTGTCGGGAGCCAAAGTTCATCTCAATCAAGTCGCCCTTCTCGATGAGAAGTGCGCTCCGGTAATAAAATCGTTTCAAGAAATGTACGGATCGTCCCGGGATTGAGAGGTGTCAAGCGATGGGCTACGAGAAGACATTAGTTTGTTTGCATGTCAGATATCATGCATACAACCTACTTTGACGAAGTACCCGGCTCAGGTAATTGAACGAGACTTTCAAGATGATTTGGTACGAAGTTTTGCCTAAAATGAAAGAATGCGTTACTTAGTGCAACAGCCCCATTGTCGTGAGCAGGCATCACAATGCCGAGAATCCGGAACCACAGACTAATATTGACCCTAGAGACTTTGATAAACTCGTCGATGATGGGCCCATGCCTCCTCTCACTCGGTAGTTTGTTCCCAGATCCCAATACGCAGGATAAAGCTTCATAAATACGAGCATCGATGTAATCCCATACATTCTGGAATGTGAGTTGCCGGAAATGCATCCATGAAATCCTTTCCCGACTGTGGTGATGGGAGAGTCTCCATCGAGCGGCCGAGGATAAACTCTCTGTCTGGAGTTATCAAAGGTCTATTCACGTTAGGAACATAATCGAAGAAGGTATCACTTTTGCAGGGCTTTAAGCGTCAGTTGCCTAAGCGATGAGAGTAAGTCTTTGATAAGTTGCAAGCCGAAGTTCTCGAAGTGAGTTGACAGTACTGCCTTCGATACCTCTGTATTACATGTTCTTATAAAGAATATGCTCCCACGCTTGATCTTGTACGTCTTCCAATGTTCGTAAAGCCGGGCTATCATTCTAAAGAAAGTGTAATTCTGGGCCTATGTGTGGTTTATCTCGTCTAGATTGATGTTTAGACATGGACGTTCTTTGCAACTCCTACCCAGTGAACGTTTGTTGAGTTTTTTTACATGGGCAGTCATTGGATTTACCAGCTGCTCGGGTAAGACACCCTTGGTTACATTGCAAAATAGATTTCAAACCCAATGCAATTAGTCGCGCTGTTCCGTTGTGTCCCGATAATAAATCAATATTTACGCATCTCTGAGGCGTAGCCATGGCGCCTGCCGTGTGTCGTCTAACACACTGTGGAGTTCTATCTTTGGGGTCGAAGAACCTAGTGTAAAATCAAGGTTCCGGCAACATGAAAATGGTCTTATGGAGGAGTCTATCTTTCCTCCCTCCTTCCTTATTGCGCTTAAATCCTCTGTTTGACCCTTACCCATGTCAACCCTACATCTTAGATCGTACACGGCCGCTATCGGCGGGATTGCGGCGTTGTTGGGCCTCGATGTGCTTCCCGCGTGCTTGCGTTTCTACACACGAGCTGAAATACAGGCTGAACCTTAATAACTGGCTTACCATACCGTCATTGGCGAGCTAATGGTATGTGGTATTGTATAACTGGGCTAACCGTTACGTAGCTCTTGAATATCGGCCTCGCGACAGTTCTGTTTTACGGTGTTAGCAAAGACTTCATGTTCAGTAGAACAGTGATGCAGCTACCAGGTGCAGAGCTAATAGATAATTCGCTGGAAACCTACTCGACAATCAAACAAGTAGGGCGCGTAACGAAAACTCTGAAAGCGCAATGTATCTGTGGTACTTCTGGATCAAGTTCGCAGTTCGGCTCATGTCACTGACATCCCTGGACCCTGGCCCTCATTAAAATCAGCTTCTTATTGTTCTACAAAACGCATCTTCGTGTATGACAGATGTCGGTTCTTAGACCAGCGGAGCAGGATAATCGGGGATATAGGCTTCAGCTTGACGCTTATACTCTTTTGCCGCGATAAAAGTGGTATAGTAAGTCCGTTCTGGGACATTACAGCAGCCAAGAATTTTCTGAGCAAATGTATCAACAGTTTTGCCTACATGTATGCTCTGTCTATCAGCGATTTTATCACTGATTCAATTATCCTATTGATACTGATTTTTTGAGTACATATTCACTACTATCCCCTATGCATCAGTTAACTAGTATCAGCAAAGCTCTCAAATGAACCCTTCTGGTTTATCATTGAGTCCGGAGTCGCCCTCCTGACCGTATGCCTTCCCGCTCTGTTCGGCCTTCGGCGGACCCGCACGAGCGACAAGATTGTTCACAGCATTCAAGGTAAACTCAGCTCGAGTTCAGTCGGTGCTACATATGGTATAAGTGAGAAGCGGGGCCAAAAGGAAAAGGCTACTCGATGGAGCAATTCTCCTGTGGACGAGAGCTCGGCCACAATAGGAGGTATTGCGCATGTTAGTGCGTTGTCAGACACCGAGTCGCAAGCCCCTCAGAGGTATTAAAGACAAGCGACGTATATGTTGGTCTACAGTAGCACATTTCCCTCCTCGTTGCGCTATGCAAGTAGCACTATTTCGATGCATCTTATCAGACTTCTTTATCGGTGGACGTGGATGTGATCGACTAACTAAATATTATAATGTACTTCATGCTTAATTCTTTCCCCTCAGTGCAGCATTATAATCTGACCAAGTTTGCTGGCCTGCTACATCGCATTTGTTTATTCCATCACAATTACCTGCGCTGCCATGCTAGGGCCCCATTCTATGCTTTTTCCCCTACCCATGTCTCTCGAGCACGAAGATGTAGAACCGAACAACCCTCAACTTCAATTCAACACACCATCATATCTTCTGGTGGGGCATATTGAATGATAGTATAGGTGCGACAATGGCGGAGAATTATAAGAATCTCGGTGTATCTTTGCACCGAATCACGACTGTATCGTCACCTCTCGACCTAACCCCTGCCTTGATCATATAACACATAAAATAATATCATTTAACTGACGGAAGATCTACGTAGGGATTATCTGAAGGGCGAACAGAGATCGCACCCAATTCTTCAGTTTGCCATAGCGATTTGGGTGGGTTTTTTTGGGCGTTCTCGTCTGTGGACCACAAGCGTATTGCACCCACGCACGGTATGAGGCTAAAGACAGTCATAATCTCTTTTATAATTCTCTTGTTTATAATTCCATTTTAGTGCATACTGGCACGCACCTAGGATTGATATTAAGACGGAATAACTCCATCTCCGCGCTCTGCACGGTAGATTTCCGGTCCTCGAGGCATTGATTGGGCTAGCGGAGTCGGAAACACTGAAACAAGAACGCCCATTACGCTGACGAACAAAACCGTGCTGATGGTATAAAGCCTCCGATGCACGAAATAGAAATGTATCCACAATTGAAGATCATCCAGCACATCAAAGCTTGTCACGATGCTGTCGCTTCTCGCTTTTCTAACTACACTTTCCTTCTCCTCTTTCGCGTCCACATCGCCAACATTAGCAAAGACGCCTGCATTCATCTTGGCCGGTGACTCGACTACCGCTGTTCAATCGACCGGGGGCGGAGGCTGGGGCACCGGATTCCTAGCCACACTTATCGATCCTTCATACGGCGTGAACAAAGGGCATAATGGAGCGACCACGGTCTCGTTCGTCGATGGTGGAGACTGGGCTGCGGTGAAGAAACTCGTGAGCGGCGCGACGGCGAGCTATGAGGTCTATGTCACCATTCAGTTCGGACACAATGATCAGGTGAGCGCATACTACCATCATGAAACCTAACAGATGGGCCATAGTGCTAATATATACAACTCAGAAATCGGAAAAGAACATCTCCATATCCGAATTCAAGACCAACCTCAAAGCCCTCGCGCAAGACGTTAAAGATCTCGGCGCCACTCCGTTAATCTTAACCTCGCTCACACGCCGCAAGTTCGACGGCACTGAGCTTAAAGACGATCTTTCCGACGTAGTGCCTGCTGCGCGTACAGCTGCAGCTGATTCCAATGTAGCCCTCATTGACCTCAACGCTGCTTCTCGAAAATATGTTCAGGCAATTGGGTCTGAGAATGCTGACAAGTACAACCTGGTTTCCGGCGACCGAACGCACTTGAACGCACATGGAAGCGATGTGTTTGGAAGAATCGTGGCAGATCTTATTTTGGCATACAATGGGAATTTGAGCAGTTGGATTGAGAAGAATGCTACTCTGAGTGGCTTAATCGCAGATGGTGTGTACGCTTGAGGGTGACAGTACGAATCATCAGTTTACTATTTCAATACATACAGAATGCGTAAAACTCGTCAAAAGGGGTGTCAGTGTTCTATACATCGCTTAATGAGATACAGTTTGCTATAGCCTGGCAGCAAGTAGTAGGCTATCTATAAACAACCTTCCGTGCCTGAGACTTGAAAAAACACAAAGAAAGCATAAAAACCACCTATAGCATTATCCATCCAGCGTTACTTCAATCCACCAGACGCCAGTTCATCTCTGAACAAATACAGCACCCCAAGTACCAACACGTGCGATAGTAGCGATTCAAGGGGTATAGCCACAAAAGTTGCGGAACCATTGACGAGTTCCTACACGATCCAAATCAGTACATCTGATACGACATAGAAGCCGCAGCGGAAAAAAACATACCTGCAGCAGCACTTTTAGGACATTTACGACGGAGACACGGCGCCACCGTTTGGCGCAACCACCGACTCGACGCGTAGGCATCGGTATTACAGAATTGTCGACGGTTCTTTGAAGTTGCGGCGTATTTCCCTAGGCTGTCCCGAACACATTGACGCTGCATCTTATCAACGACAATTTTGTGAATTAGGATGTGCTATATAGGCAGTACTTACTACGCATCCGTCAGGCGAGATCTTTTCAATACTGAACATCTCATGAGCAGGAGCTTTGGAAACGGGTGCTCCAATGACGGCCGCCGCCATGACAAGGAGGGCTAGAAGACCGGCAAGTGTTATGAAGCGCCTAAAATGATGTCAATGCATTATATAGCGGTTTAGTACTATGCATGTTCTTACATTGTGGTTTGTTTAGCTTTAAGCTTGTAAGAGGTGCTCAGAGAGAGGAGTATGTGTTTTGACAGGATCTGAGATAAGCAATTGGAATGTGTGCGACTTTGGAATAGACGCGGCTGATGGATGCGGTTATATATCCAAGTGAAAACTCAGTGAATGAACTTTACATGTGGAAGTTTCTACGTATCCATGGTACAGGTAATCGCTTCCGAACAAAATACCGCTAGACCCATGGACTGGTACCTCAACACCTATCACATGGCTAGCGACAACATTGTGTAGAGGCGGCAACCGTCAACCCAATTAATAATCTTTGGGACAAAGAAGCACCATACAGAGCTCGTGCAGCCACATATCCCCTGATTCTTCCGTGTTCTTACTTCACTCCCCATTCAACGCCCTGCTTTTGTTCAAAGCATTCCCAGAGCCAAACAGAGTCCCGCTAATGTATCAGGAAACATCAATAACAAACGCCGTGGTTTGACTCGTTGAATAAAATGCAAGACCTACAGATTAGCACATCATCCTCACCATGAGATTTAATGTAATCGGCCAGGCGAAGCATCGGTTGCCGTGCTTCATCGCTGTTGTCGCGCAAGCACTTCATGTTAGACCGTTTTTGTGCGGTGGACCATTCGAAATTCCGTAAACCATCGCTCATGTATGCGACTCGTCTTCCAATTAGTATGCGAACAAACTGGGATAATAGTCTTCGCTGAAGCTTCGTGATGATGCACTCTATGGTGGTCAGAAGTCAGTACCGTAGATCAGTGGTACGTCAATGCACAACTCACTGGTACAATATACGATACAATGTACTCCGCTAGTGTCCCTGCAGAATCTGCTTGAAATAGACGGATCGATGTCCTTATGCGGAACGTATCGTCGATAAAGCTCAAACAGGCCGTCTGGACGTGGGATTCTTCAAAGGCACAGCGCCTCTAATTCATTACCAGAATTGGTGTCCAATAGAATCTTGAAGTGCGCCTTTTCAGGCATGATGGGACGGGATGAAGTGGGTGAGATGTAGCCAAACATCTGATGAGGCTAATGCAGAACATGTGTCGGAAGGATATGACAAGAGAGAGTCAATCGAGCCGTAGTCGTACCATGAATTCGGGAGGAAAGAGGATAGGCGGTAATAATACCATTGAAGCGGGTGTTGGGGCTCCGGGCCTTGCGCAAATAGAAAGTTGCGTTGGCTTTCGTGGGTAAAGGTCACCTATCAGGTCACTGTTAGTGAAGAAATTGTATCAAGGTACTGTCGAAGTGAACTAACCAAAGCTTCAGCGCTGTAAGACTGTTGCTCCCAAGCACCAAAGGCTACATGGTATTGTTGGTCCAGAGATGGACCATATGGAAACACGTGGTAGGGTTCTAAGAGGAGAGGAACTCGATTAATCGCTGTACAAGTTGTTTCCGGAAGCCTTGAATGGTCCCGTGAATCGGGTCTGGACACAGTGATATGTCGGCGTGCATATCTGCTTCAGGCCTTAGCTTAGGACAAGCATGCCCAAGCTCCGATGCGAATACTATCGCTCACATGGCCCATATATACCAATGAATCCGCTTTTGGAAGGCCAGTTGACAGTAGGGAATCGACGAAGTCAAGCAATATTTGAAATGCGAAGTGCGGGCATTATGCAGCCGATGTTTCTGCCAATTCGAGTTCCAGCGATACTAATTGAGCGAAGACTGGCCACTCATGACCCGAATGCTGTCGAGAAGTCATATGTCGCTCCTTCGACTTGGTAATTGTGGCAAATTGCATTGGTTGGTGTTCATGAGGAGTGCGTGTGTCCCCATAGAGGGATTATGGCTGACATATTGGCCAACCGATGTTGTTGCATATGCCAATATTGCATTCTATTTCGTTGTTTCATATCTCTGAATGCGCTTGGGAAGTTTGAGTCGTGGGTACCTTGCTCTAAGGTAACATTAGTTGTAGAAATTGTCGCCATGGTTCCGTCTGCGCGTTGGAACAGACACCTCGGGTAAATGGATCCGGAGCTTCGTTCATGGTCCCGTTGTAACTCAATGTCAAGAAGGCAGATTCCGTAGAACAAGTATTCGGTGACACGGATACTGTTCTTCCCAGTTCGACCTGGAAAGGAGTGTTGCAGACATGCTGATTGGCCTGGAAGGTGATCTTTCGACGTGATCGAAGAAGTGGTGGAGGTCGCTACTGAATGATTCAGACGTGAAGATAGGAAGCGGTACTGTCTTTTCGTATTCCAGACGGCAGAGATCATGGTTGGTTCAAAAGAAACATTGCGGGCTTGTGGAAATGAAATGTGTTCTCACAACGAAATGGCCTTTGTGGGACGGGGTGTGCTCGATGACCGTGCTCGTGATTCCTTGAAGTTTCTGGACTCGTCAACCCATCATTGAATCCAGTCAATCAACAACTCAGACAAAGCTCGAGATGTAAGGACTCAACCTAGCCTGTACACGATTCAATATTCGACTTGCGACGTTCCATTTCGGACTGTCAATCAGTTGTCAGAACAATTTTTGACCAGTGTCATGGAAATCTGTGTGTGTAGAAAAAAGCGATAAATCGGTGTGAAAGTGCGGCGTATATTGGTCTCAAAATAGGCTCCTCAACCGACAGATCGTCAGAGCATCGTGGACCAGTTGGGAAGATTGGAAGATGCATGAGAAGTCGCTATCCGAAACTGAGCCCCTCAACTCATCATCGGATACGATTATTGACTCCCGTTCCGAAAGAAATGTGGCAGGATCGGCGTGGCTGTTGAACAGTAATTGCGTATCGGCTGCAGTCCACTTCTGGGTCCCTCAACCCACAATGGAAGCTGACTGGCTAGTGTCCGGTATGGTCGCAGATGCGTCATTCTTCCGGTGTCTCTCGTTGATTGTGAAACCCCCAAACAACCATCAAATCAATGTAAACTTGTTTGAAGTGGTACACATAAAATGAACGATCGGTATAAGCTTGAGGTGCTGCCAACGCTGTTTTAGCCGCCAAAGAATGAACCCGTTGATCTGAGACCAAGATAATCAAGCCGGAAACAGTGCGATTGAGTTCGAAGATGGCATCACGATTTGGTGACATGGTTTTCGTGCGGTTCGTTCGAGTCTCGGGTGCTGCTTCTACCGTGAGAATATGGGCCCCTCAATCCATGATCCCAGGTATCGTCAACGCTTTCGGCAGACTTGAGTGTGTCACATGCTGTGAGAATCTGGGTCCCTCAACCCTTCATGAACTTGCTGGTAATGTGGCGTAACTTGTGGTTTGTGCGAGATGTTTCAGTCCCTTCTGGTATGACCATCGGAGCCTGAAGGCATGGCGTGTTTGTGTGCATACGCATGGAAATTTATAGCTGCAAAAATATGGGCCCCTCAACCCGTCATCCCGGTTAGGTCACAGAAGAATGATGTGTGAACTCCATGGTACCATTGGTGGCCTGATTTATAAGTGTCGCGTGAGAACATGGGCCCTCAACCCGTTCTCTATGGTCGCAGACCTGCGAGAGCGACGTTGGCAGCTTTGTATGAACGGTCGTACGTCTCGTAGTAGTCGTCTGTTTTAGTGCAGAAGTTCGGTACTGTAGCTGTTGTATAGTCGGCAGAATCCGGGCCCCTAACCCTTCATCTCCGCCAAAAATGATGCTAAAGCGTCGACTTGGTTTCGCTTGGTCGTTTCCGATGTCAGGTCGCCGAGCTTCCTGTAGTGCATGGAAGCAGATTAGCTGACCCGGTCATGTGGTGTGTTATCTTTGGCTGGCACAGAACATCCAGTTGTCCATGTCAATTGCGATGACCCATCTGAAGAAACGTACAGAGCTAAGTTCGTGTAGATTTGAACCTGGCCGTCGACGATGTGTTTTGCAAGAGAACCTGGGCCCCTCAACCCATTGTCTCGATAGTGATTGATTTGGCTCGCCGTAAGACTCTGCTCTTTGAAACGGTTTTGAGCATCGTGCTGAACGCGTTTGTCCTGAGCCGATAATCAACGGATACTGTTTGGTCGTAGCCCTCGGCATCATCGTTGTTGTGGATTGCGTTAGGCGGCAAGCGTGAAGCGTAAAGATCGTGGGCCCCTCAACCCGTAATCTGAAGCTGTGTTTTCATCGATGGTACTGAATGCGGTAGGTGACGAGCGTGAAATGAGAAGATTGTGGGTCCTTACACCTGCAATCTGAAGTAGCTGTGTCTGCGCCGTTTGTATTGGGTCTGGTGGACGGCGAGAGACAAGGGCGAAGATCGTGGGCTCCTCAACCTGTGATCTTTATGATAATTCTCGGAACATTGGACTTCTTTTCGAGGTAACTTTGTCGGTGCTGCTGCATGTCACGCGTGCAGACGACGTGCGTAGCGTATAACTGCGGACGCTGAGAAACTGGGTCCCTCAACCCAGAGCATCGATTATGCTGCTACAGAACCGTTTCTAAATGATCTGTGCTGCAATGTTGATGCATTGTGTGGCGTAGATGTGAAGCGTGTGTGATGAACGTATGGCGTGTAGCGTACCCACTGAGCACTGAGATCTCGAGCTCCTCAACCCAAGAAATCGATAGTGTCAAGCTGTCTGTATTCCAAATATCGTACATGACAGAGGTAATGCGTTTGTTTGGAGATTGTGTATAGTGCAATTTGTAGTGTTGACGTGTGAAATGGACGCGAAATATGAGTGGCGTGGAGCCGCTGTTCACCGAAATTATGAGTCCCTCAACTCATGGTCTCGATCATGTTATGTCCGAAGTGTATTTTGATGGTGCGCTTGTGCGTAGTGTGGATACGTGACGTGGATGAAAAGTGTATGGGTAGCATGGAGTTGCTGAGCACTGAGATTCTGAGCCCCTCAACTCATTGTCTCGATTGTGCCATTTCAGAAGTATGTTCTGGAAGTGATCGTGCGTGTATTGTGTGTGGTGTGAACCCAATATGTGTGTGCGTGGCATGTAGCTGCTGTGTACTGAGATCGTGGGCCCCTCAAGCCATAATCTCGACAGTTGTGGTCTGAGCTCCTCAATGAGTTTTCGGAAGCTTTCGTGCATGTGTGGTGTGTGTGTACGTGACATGTAAATGTTTGGTGTAACACTGCACTGACATCTTCGGTCTCCCCAACCGAGGTGAATGGTGCGTAGTTGTACGAGCGACAGAACAGTGAACTGAAATTTCGATGCGTTCTTGGATGGTCTGAAAGCTCGTAGTCCAGATTGTTGGTGTGCATTGACTTGTTGTTTGTATGTGCTAGGCAACGGCATCATGGGCCTCCCCAACCCATATAATAGATGCGAGTAACGAGCGACTGGACACATGGAATGAACGGATGAGTGATGTGTCTTCTCGTTATGTGAGCGCTAAGACGACACAGACTCGACATGTATCGACTTATCGCGTGTCCCGCCAATTGAAAAGCAGACTCTTTGAAGGATGTCCAGAGAGTTGACAGTGAGATTTACAGCAAAGTGTAATACCGGATCGGTGCTCGAGCAGCGTACTAAGATCGGGAAAACGAGATTCGTAAAGCGTCGGCAGAAGATTGACAGTGAGCTTTGGATGTGTGAATTGGTGCAGCTACACAAGGGCCTCCTCAAACCCAGTGACTGATACAATCATTCTCGTCCGACTTTGTAAAGCGTCGAAGCGTGGTGTGAATTGTGGTGTAACATCGACCTTTGCAATCACGCGAGGGCCTCCTCAAACCCATCGTGATGGTCGATAGCTGTACAGCTTGTGCATTTTGTTCGGAAATTGTGCGTCCGGAATCCAAAATGCGAATTGTGCGAAGCGCCGCCAGAGGGTTGACAGTGAACTGTACTCCGGTTGACCAGATGAAAGTTGGTCTCGGGCGATGGCGACAACTCGGCGGGTGTTGATTGACTTCCTTGGTTTCCGCAGTGGAGGGGGCCAGCTGCGTACTTATCCCTTGCGCCCCGTAAAGGCGTTTAGTCGTGCAAGGGTGGTCGAGGCTCCCATGATGGGTTCGTGTGTGGCCCGCGTACGGGTACCTCCCACTACACAGCCAAGACCATGCCTGATATGATAAAGCGACTAGGAGGTGTCGGCACTTATCCAGGTCTTACATTAACGTTCCATCCCAAACGTTTTGGTGAGGTTTTTAGTCGGAGCGCGAGGACGAGTGTCGGGGTGTGAGGGTGGAGCGTCTGCGAGCATCGACACCCACATCAGAGCCCGTACTCCTCGCCTCGTCTCGTCGACTTGGTGCCAGATTCTGGAGGGGAATCGGCGGAAGGAGAAGACCATCCCTGAGGGGGGACTGGCCGGCGGCATGCATGAGAGGAGTCGTGGTCCAGAAAAAGGGGAGAGACCACCACGGGCCGATGATGAGGCGGAAGTTCTTCGACCATCCTAGGTTCCAAGGGGACTCCTCCATCCGCTTGGTGTGCCAGGTGTAGGTTCTTCCATTGACCCAGATGTACCTTTCCGGTGCAAGCGTATCGAACTCTAGCGCGTTACAGGCCACTAGACTGAACCAGTACCTCATCGCGATGAGGAAAGAGTAGATAGCCATTGCTCCGGAAAGGACACCGAGTGCAATGTGCGGGTTGGAATTCCGGTTATCTGGGATAGAGAGGACCCAGATTGCGACCACAGTGCAGTACACCTGGTAGAGCGTGAGGAAGACGACGAAGACAAGGTACGCTTTCACGTTCTCAAGCCAAACGCCGCCCGCCCACCAGAGACATACATGGTCGTGGAAGGGGATGCAACGCCCCAGCTGCTTGGAGTGGTAGGTGCGGTCACCCTTGGTGACGTTGCACAACCCGCAGAACCGCCGCTTCTTGTCGCCCGCTTTCTGGACTTGCATGGTGTCGGCCACGCGAGGGGGGTTGTCCAGAGGTCGAAATCGGGCGGTGACGTGCCAGGACCACAGCGCGTACACCACTGCGGGCACCCAGAGGAGGAATGTCACCGCGAAGAAGACAGAGATGAGGATGGCGGCCGTCACGCCGTGGCGTCTATCCTCTGGCGGCACCTCGTTGACCCAGTGCTCGTCGTCGCCATCGGCAACGTGGTAGGTCTTGGAGAGGAGATGCGGCAGCAGCCGGCCGAAAATGAGGGCTGGGGGCAGGAAGGCCTGAACCACCAGGAGGAAGGGGAGCCCCCACAGCTCCAGGAACTTGAGGGTCTTCAAAAACCACCCAGCCATGATGGCGGTGGTGAGGAGGGGGAGGAGGAGGAGGAGAAGACGGGTCAAGTAGTAGTGAGGGTTTTCTGTGCGTGCGGTAAGCTGGTATGCTACGGTACGCTAGGGAGCTGTGGGGTGAAGAGGGAAGAAACTCGGAAGCTCGCAGTGGGAATAAGAGTGTCATTCAACCGCAGGAAGGCGCTACATCGTGCTAGCCTGAAAGCAGCGTTACACCTTCTCGCTCTCCCTTAGTCGTCACTGAGAGTATGTGTTATATGCATTGACATCCCTTTAGATGGGCTGTACGGCTTCACATCAACAACCCTACAGGTCTTGACACCCCCTTCAATAAGCTTTACAAGTTGTGCTCTTCTCTATCCATGGCAGTGAGTTCAGATGTTCAATGTTTACACTAGTCCCTTCTGGGATAGCGTCATTTTCAAAGGCAGGCACGATGGACGTCGTATGAAGTCGTCTTTTATTTATATCGAAAGGACATATCAATGGCAGCGAACCATTCCCAATGTCAGGGAGGACTGAACGGAGAGCTGCCTTGCCGACTCCTCCTCGACATTCACGACGTGACCCTTCCGTAATCCTTGGGAGGCGTTATATACATGGAAACCACTGTAGATAGGTTATAAAAGTTGAGATCAGTGACCCTACAGGCAGTGACACCCCCTTGCATAAGCTTTACAGATTTTACGCTTCTCTAAGGACTAGCTAGGGTGAGAGTGTATGAAGTGACTTCGGGATAGATGATTAACTCGAGCAGATACTTCGATAAACTATCTCCACCCCAAAATCTAGAAAACAAACGATACCGCAGACAGATCACGCTTTCCTACTACCATTGAACAGCGGACAACTGCTATCTTCAACCATTCCAACCGGACAGTCCGCATTCGGATCCCCGTAAATCCTCGTCTCATTAGCCCTATCACAGCAAATCACCATGCCACAAGCACTCTCGGGATGCCAACTCGAGCACTCAAAGAAATGCGCCCATAAGTTATTATGCCAGTTGAACCCAGTCTTCGTATCGACCACCGGGACCTTGCCATCTTGTGTCTGTGCAGTGGACCATTTGCGCAGCGACGCAGCCAAGTTGGGGCCGGTGGCGGTGATGTTGTAGAGGCAATTCCAGTTGGTGAGAAGCAATTCGTTGCATACGCCGTCGATGGTGGTTTCGAAAGCGTAACGACCCATGTTCGGTTTGATGGCTTGCGGGGGTTGGATTTCGAGCCAGTCGGCAAATGCGGAAAGGGAGAGGGATCGAGGGATGAGTGGAGTAGAAGAGGTAGGCGAGGCTATCCCGCATAGGATGAGCACCGAATGGAAAAGGCTGGACTTCATTTTGTATTGTATGTTGTACGTTGGTTGCTACGATAGAGTAATTCGTGTGTACGATCGTCTGTCACAGTCCTTGTCGTAGCTTTTATACCAATACATCTTCCACACGCAGACAACGCCAACACTAATACTGTTGACAGTACTCTGCGACTTTAGCAAAGTCACCGTATGATTATACAAATTATTCGCTGCCGCAAAATACAGCTGTGCAGTGACCTTTATACTATTACGGGTCATCTCCATTGCGCCATTGGCGGGTAATGATGCAGAGCACTTTGGAAGAACTCGACTATTAGGCAGGCGGCCTACTCTTGCAGATAACCGAACGGGTCACTTACCGTGTATGATTAGCGGCATACTTCACTATAACCTTGACCTACGCCACGAACTAATATTAGGAATATTGTTGACGCGTCCAGTCTAGATCTACTTACTAGTAGACATCGTTCTGACTGTAAGTCATATCAAAGGCGACATTCTACGCCTAAAAGAAAACCCCAGCGCAGAATTCGGTCTTACACCACACTACCTACGAAAATACTCCATACCCGGATGCGCCAACCTGATAAATATGTGCTCGCTGCTGCAGATCAAACTTCAACATATCGCCTAACAACTCCGCAACAATGACGACATCCTCGTCTGACACTTCATCATTGCCATCATTAATACCTCTCATACATTGTCGCAACGGCATTGCTGATTCCCCCATGACAAATATACTACCGACTCCGTACTTCTTTATCCAAGAGTAAAGCACCCACAGTGGCGGCTTTGCAAGTACCTCCGTCATACATCCCAACACTTTCATCGGATGGTCTTCAAAGATGCCCATGAGATGGAAACCTCAAAGAAATTGGTAAATTGTGCACGCAAATTGCCAAAATCAACTGTGGTGCTGATACGCATGGGGACGTTGTGTTCGGGGACCATGTATACGCCTCCGGTAGCCATCGGGTGCACATCGTTATCACTGGCATGGAGACTGAAGTCGCCGATTTTGAAGGGCCCAGGGAAGATATTGTGGTCGATGTCAATGGTTAGTGCGTCTGCGACCAGGTATTCTGGGTCATGTTCCGTCGGTGTCAAGCTCGAGATCCGCAAACTTGCTCGAACTATTGAAGTGACCATGGTTCTGAAGCTGAAACCCCGAGGTAGAGGTTTGCGGGGTATACGTCTGCAAGGTTAGTAATGATTATATTCGACACAGTACTGTATCGAGGTTGCAATCCTACTGGCCGCTGTGCGTGATACCCATCTCGTGCATTCACTTCTTGAAAAGGCTGAATGATACACACAAGTTGATGCTAGAATCAGAGAAAGACAATTAAAGACATCATGATGATGAGGCATACACGCGCAAATTAACATAACTAACATGTGAAAATTACGCAATAACTAGACATGTATCAAGGGTTCGATTTCTACTAACAGGGTATCCAGTGAAATCCAAAATCAACGCACAACAGGAAAGCAACTGAAGTCATTCACGCCATGCTCCACAATATCAAGCCTAGTTATCCTCCATAGGCGAAAAAATAGACACTGGTGGGGACGGTGGTTGGATGCCGAGATTCCCACGTTTACGCTCTGGCTCTAGAACATCTTCCAATCCATTGCGGCTCCGTTTCTTCGTAGGCGAAGGCGAAGGTGAAGGTGTGGGCGAATCTACACCCATTTTTTCAATAGGAAGTCTCACTTCATCGACCTTCGCCTCCGACAAGCGTTGCTCCCGCTCCTTCTTCACGATATTTCTCCATTTCTTGATCACGTACGTCGCCAATGCAGCCCGTTCAAACGGCGTGATCCGTGCTGGTTTGATTCCCACCCAGTCCACCCTCCGCAGACCGACCGGAGCTTTCTTGTGGAAAGCTTTGGCAAGGCTACTGGTCAGATACTCGATCTCAACTCTACCTAGCATCTCTTGTCGTAGTGCGAACCGTAGTGTCAAATAGCTGCGAGGCAACTGTGGCAAGCTGGGCGGCTTCTCCTGTAGTTTCAGGGGAGCGAGAAGGATATGGCGGTCGGTGTACTGAGATCGGTACCATAGCTGAGAGGGTGTATCAAGTCGCCGTATATCACGTAAGATAAGTTGATTGAGCTCGTGTGTGGAGAAAGCTCTGTCCACATTTTCACCGAGTAGTTGCTTCAAGGCGTCGATAAGAGCTCGGGTGAAGGAGTTGTCGCCGGAAGATGTCGTCTGATCGATAGCACAGGCACTGAGCAGCTCCATGACTCTGCCTTCTTCATTTCCCGATTTGGCGAGATTGCTTGCATAGCACGTATCCAGTATGGTTAGAACGTCGCATTCAACGTAGTCCGATCTCAGAATATCCTCGGCTGCGTTCCAGTTGCACTTCGGAACCTTGTTGAGACCTCTTTCTGGGGTTTTCGTCAAGCTAGCCATGAAGTCCAGGTGTTTATGATCATCCCTGAATACTCCATGGCCCGTATAATATACGATTAAGAGGTTGTTTGGCCCGTCATGTTTCGCCACGAATTCGGTCAGATGAAGGTTGAGCTGGAGCTGGGGTTTGCTGGAAAGGTCGAGCTCAACAATCTTGGTCTCGTAGTGGAATTGTTTGCGGAAGACTTTTTCCAGGCCTTCGGCCTGTGATGTGTGAGTGGGGAGCGTGTGGGATAGCGGCAGGGGGGCGCCTGGCTGACGGCGTACCTCTTCCTTCGTATTCAACTCATCAAGCTCGTGTGCCCACTTGACAAGCAGAACAGCGACTTTTGTATAGCCCTCTGGGAGACCTAGATCCCTCTGCATTGTTTGCTCAAATAACGCTCGCATCTCTTTGGTGCGCTCTTGTTGCGCACCATCTGCAAGGGTCGCAACATTCTCGAACTTGAGCTTCGCATCATCTGCGGAGAAACTGTTCTCGAAACCGTTCTCGAAACTGTTCTCCTGTTTCGAAGCATCTTCGATAGATGCGATCCGTATGTCCGCGTGAATGATCTTATCTTGGAGCGCATTTGACGCTCGAGTGGTGGTGTTACTGTCCATGGCGTCGACAACGCGCGAAGAGGCGTGGGGGGAAAGATCCATTGGATGGGCAGCGTGGCCGCTTTTCAGGACGGAACATGGGAGGACGAAGAATTCGCAGCAGAGCCGCCAGTGCCTCTCCACACGAATTCACGTATTCAGCCCCCATATACGGCGTACTTTAAACGCCACATGCTAAGCCGAAATTCCAAAATACATGACCAGACCCCGCCGTCAGCGGCCGATTAACTTCTCCGGGAGATTTGGGGGCCGAAATGGCTTCTTCCGTATCGCCTCACATAATCCAGGTCCTATCTCCGCTTGTCAGATGCCTTCCGTGTGACAGATGTGGAGCGAAGAAGGCGATTGATTATAGGGCTTATATCGTAAATTTCTTTTCAGCTGAGGATGCAGGGCGACGGGCAGTGCCGCGGTGAACGATACCATCGACAGCTGCGGCTGTGCAAGGATTCTCTTTAGCCTGCCTCGTTGACGGCTACCTTCTAAAAGGTTCCGCAAGCATCATTGTGGGAGGCCTCCAGCGGAGAGGGCGTTGTATATGATCAGTTCGGCAGCCTTCTCTCAACTACCTACAAAACCATCCTACCACTACGCGCCCAAGGCTCCCCATCGTATACATATACCACTCGCTCTAATTTGCTTCATATAACGGACGCTTCATAGCCAATACAATGGAGGCGAACGAGATGGCGATTCAGCCCCTCCAGGATCAAAACAACGTAAGGCGCATGAGACCTTGCCACATACTAAGACTGATGGAATATTGCTTTACAGCAGATGAAGGAAGAGAAAATGCCGAGTGAAGACACCCTTTCGTCTTCAGAAGAGGAACAGCCGATGCAGAAGTCTGGAGTCACTGTTGATCTGAACGCGGTGATGCAAGGGGTACGCTGTCCCCGATTTCCATCCCTATACTCAACCATCACTTGCTAAATTCATGACAGAAAAAGTTCAAAGTCAACGACGTCGTGCACATGTCTGTGGTCGAGCACGGCATCCGCACAAAAGGCATCTACACAGTAGCCAAAGTAGGCTATAATAAAGAAGGCGCATATCCCCAGTACCAGCTCACCGACAAGGAGGGTAGAACTGGTAGCGCATGGGTTCGTGAAAACAAGTTAAAGCTGCAGAAGCGGGGCTGAAGTGTGACATTCACTGTGGCGGTGCTTCATGTGTACAGTAGCACTTCAGCTGTTTAGGCAGCCACAATTTGCCGTCCTGGGGCTGGAGATCGGACAAGGCCGTCATCATGCGAGGGTGCCTCAGGACGCCACATTTCATTTCTGGCATACATAGGTGGTAGACTGACCGGTTACCCGTCGTACTTCATTCCAACTCCGATCATTGACCTACTTTTCTCTAAATCAATGCCGGTCTAAAAGTTCTCTTGCCTTCTTCATCATTTGCCAAAATTTTCGTCGATTTTCTCTTCTCTCGCTTCTTCCTGTTCATTCGTGCGCTGGTCGCGTCCAGCCTTCCCCATGTCCCACGCCCGTACAATGACCGGGGACACCATCCTCGGCAGCGAGAACGAGAAAGAGCCACAATCGCCTGCTTCGCCTACGAGCACGGATGAAACTTTGAGAGGAGATGCGATTATCGATATCAGGGAGGAGGAGGGCTCCGTAGCGATGTCCTCTGAGGACGAGCGCTCATCGGTGAACGATGCATCTGCACAGCCCCGTAGGTGTTCCCACTTCTCGGTACCCTATTGCACTACTACCTTAGAATGGTCGTATAACCATTCGCATCGTATAATTAAACTAAGATGACATTTCCAGATGATGAGAAGCAACGGCCGACTTTTCTTCGAAGGGTTACAGGCTCGTTCAAGACCGACCCAGACCCATTGAGCGTCACAGATACAAGGACCCGTAAACGTAAGCTAGTCCTATTAAACACACTTGCATGTCCATCGGGTACTAAGTCAAGCTCAGTGGAGAATACCCCGAATGGCTTTCCACGCCTCGCAGCCTTCCAAAGTACCGAAGCAAACTTCTCACTTTACCGCTCATTCAGCTACCTTCACTCCCGCATCCTTCTTGACCTGCAGGACGAGATCACAGCCTTAGAGAAAGAGCTCGATGACATCGACTGGGACGATTTCGAGGAAGATCCAATCCGCCTTCGTTCGCGTGAAGCCGATGTCGCAAAAGCGGCAACGGAAGGTGGCATTCGAAATCGACGCGTCATTCTGCGTGAGATCAAGGATAGGTTAATGGAGTATGACGAAGTACTAATCAAAGCTTGCAAACTTGAGTCTTTCCAAAAGCCGTCGGATCGCAATTACCGTAGTGTTCGGCGATATCATCACAACACAAAGCCGCTCATGGACGCGGAGATGGACTCTATCCGTAGTAAGGAAGACACCATTTCGCTACGCAGTGGTCGTGAATGGGCGACGTTCGATGGCGGTGTTGAGAATGTCATCAGCAAATGTGACGGCTCGTTGAAGAAGATCTTTGGGCTAAAAGCGCCACCACTCCAAGTACCTTGCCTCTTGTCCTACGCGAAGAGAGGACGTTGCTGACATTATATCAGAAATACTTTCGCACTCCCGAACTCCGGGCAAAAACGACAAACAGCCACATCTCCTTTTACTCGTCCACACGCATCGACCAACTCATCAACGTGCTCATCACTTTCGTCATCTTTGTACTGCTCGTCGTCCCCGTAATCACAATGTACAAACTCACCTCTACATCTTCACACGTCGAACTGTCCGACTCCAATAGCAGCTCTGTTGCGAATGTCTCAGCCCTAGCATCTTCCGATAGGGATACGTTCAATGCTGTAGGAGTGTTGATTGTGTTCACGCTCCTGTTTAGTGCGGCGATGAGTATATTGACCAAGGCCGCGAGGCATGAGCTTTTTGCAGCAAGTGCGGCTTATTGTGCAATTCTGGTGGTCTTCATCGGAAATTTCACGGGGCCAGGAAATTAGGTGTGTTGGTGAGGCGAGGAGGATGGGGAATGTGTATAGTGAGTCATAATGACAACAACAATTCTTTTTGATGTACATCGGTCGGAGAAGGTTCGCGGTGAATCTTCATTGCATCGAACGGATATAGAAACGTTGAAACCTCCGAGAGTGAATTCATGCTGGTCTGTGCCAAGCTGACGTCACTCATCACGTGCAGCATACAGCCACCACCGCCACAACCGTATATCGGCCACCTCCCCTACTAGAAACTCACCCTATCGGACAACACTCCTACTAACCAAATATTCACAAAACCCTACAATGGAAGTCGTGTACAAAAAGGTCGACGCCTACGTTGACTCCCTTGCCCCTCAGATCCAACCCCGCATTGCGGCTGAAATCGAGGTGTTTCAGGAAAAAACCATCGACAGTCTCGAAAACCAAGTCGTCGAGGCTTTCCGCTCGCTATTCAATAAGGACAAGAATGACTCTGCTCGGAATTCAAGGGACCTACACGAAGGAGCGCCTGATGCCTACGGTGGCCAGTCGCTGCCTTTTGCCGACGAGATTGCGAAGTTGACACGCAGCTTCAGCAAGATCTCGGACGACGCGAGCGATGACTTGCGCGACATCTTCGACTTAACCGAAGGCCGCGGCGGCGGCACGGGAGAGACGCAATCACGTGGTGTGGAAGCCGTGGGCGGTAGCGGGGCTCGAAAGTTCTTTTCCCAGGCCCTCGATGCCGTGCAAGACCATCTAGAGGAGAAAGCCCAAGGTTCGGGCCAAAATTTACAGCTCGATGGCCTCCTTGGTGTTATCAGCAACACGGTCAAAGACGCATCGCGTAATCCCGAGGAAAAGGCGCGTCTCATCAGCCCGGAGATCAAGGAGAAAGTCGGTGCGAAGCTGCGAGAACAGCACTCCTCCATTGCAGAGCAGTTCACACTTATTGCTCTAGACCACATCAAGCGCTGGCTGCGCGGCAACACTAGTTCACGGGACATGGGCGATGGCGCAAAGGGCGAGATTGAGGAACATGTGAAGGACATCGTCAAGGGTATTGGCGGTCTCTTTAACAAGAAAGGACACTCCAGCGAGGAGTCCTCCAGAGGCTTAGAAGAAGACCGTGCTGAAGGCGGCCATGAAGGGGGCCATGAAGGGGAACATGGTGGAGGCTTTTCGAAGGTCATCAGCGACAAACTGAGCACCGGTCTCGCCAAGGTGCACCGCGAAGTACGTCTCGAGTTCCGTAAGATCCTTGGTGCCATCGAAAAACAGCTCTTCGAGCTCCTGCCCGACCAGTTCCAACGTCCGCTTGAGAAAATCCTCGGCGGGAACCCATTCGACAGCGAGCTGGACCAGAACGCTGGACCTCAAGGCCGAGACCTTGGCGACGACATCAAGGTCAAGCTGGTCAACAAGCTGCGCGACCTGGTGCGAAAAGTGCAAGAGACATTGCGTAAGAGTATCTTGGACGTTGTGAACGGCGGGCATCGCAAGTTCGAGCGCGAGAGCTGGGTCTTTGTGCAGAATACTGTGGAGCAGAAGGTGCAGCGGCATCTGCCGAATGTAAAGATCACAGTGCCCGATGATATTGGGGATGAGGGTGTAAGTGTGGGTGCGCCCACAGATGGTGCGCAGTCTGGTGGGAATCAGAGTGGTGCGCCGGCGCAGGGAGGGCACGACAAGCCGCCACAGTATGATCAACATGGAGGACCGCCACAGTATCAAGAACAACGGCCCGATCAGCACCAAGAACAAGGTTCATATGGCCAACAATACCCGACGCCTCAGCAGCATGAGTCGAACCCATCACAAAGTTACGGCTCGCAGGGTCAGCAATACCAACCGCCTCAGCAGTACGGATCAGGTCCGTCACAGAACTACGGACAGAATCAGAGCTATCAACCAAATGAAGGCTACTCCCAGCCTCCAGGCTACCAGCAGGATCATGGGTACCAACAGGGCCAGAGCTACCAGCAGAACCAGGAATATCGGCCAAACGAAGGGTATGGACAAGGTCCATCATACTGAGGTCGACCCACGTATTTTGAATATGTTGGTCCCGGCTCTACATGTATGACGATACATGTATAGTAAGGCAAAAGTCTCGGAACAGGCTTACTGGTGTATGCTTGGTAATCTGTTGCAGGGCTTTTGACATGGGACTGTCCATAGTGTGCTGTGACTGCACGGAGTCATTGCAAGTAGCCTTGAGAGCTCAATACAAATTTAGTTCGCCTTTGCGATATCCCTGTCTTGCGCATTGATATATTTGGTTCTATAACTTTAGGCCACCAAATGACTCGTGTAACATTCTGGTATCCTAGTGGTTTTTCGCCTGCTGGTAATTATTTTCTGTAAGGATAGTCTATATCTCGGGACTCACTTTTGAATAGTGACTAGTTGAATTGCTGCCTAGACCACATTGTGCTTCAATAGCTATAGTGTTGATGCACAATGGTGACTGTTTATCGAAGCCCAAACGCCCGCACCGCGCTTTATTCACGCACTACTTCAGGTGCGTCTACAACTTGAACTTCTATTTAAGCCCTACTTGACCCCCTTTATATCAACTCACTCTTCTACAACCACAGCTACAGCTTACAGTCAACACCACAAGGTAAGAACTTCGCTTTCCCCCCGTTTGCAGACTTTCCCGCACGAGCCCCAACTCCCAGTCCACCTAACCTATTTAGACAATAGAAATCGACCTCAGCTCGGAACTTTCGACAGAACACCCCCACGATGTCGTGTTCCCGTTCTGCCACGTCCAGGGTCGGTGGTGAACCTATCACCGTCTTCTCGGTGGAGCTCTTCGACGGCATCATCGACAAGATGAACGGCATTCACCATAACCTCTCCAAGACCTTCAAAACGATTATTGACACGATGGACGAGCTCTGGCACACGTTGACGTACGCGCAACTCGAAGCCAAAGAGATGGTGTGCGTAGATCTGATCACACGGCTCGAAGAGTTGATGGAGGAATTCAAAGGCATGATCGAGCGGCTCGAGGGTCAGGACATCGATGTGCTGGCGCAGCTGCTTTGGCAGTTGCCGATTGCGGAGGGTGGCGGTTTTACGACGAAGGAAATGGCCAAGGAGGCGCTGATGAAGCATATGACGATGTGGCGCAAGCAGTACAACGATGCGGATACACTTCTCAAGAAACGGGATTTTAGAGAGGAGCTGAGGCAGTGGGTTGGGTGCATGCGGACCGAGATTGAGTTGAGTTTGGAGGCGGATGAAGAGGCGGGCGACTACTATATATATGAGGAGTAGCCTGCGGTCTTGAAGACTTTGTGGTCTTGAAGACTTTGTACCCTTTCGGGCTGATGTTCTCTAAGGACAATGATGCGAGTAGAAGGCATGGAATCTACATGTAGATTACTTATAGCTGCATTGGGCAGTAAGCATTCCCGCTTATATAGGCAGGGTAAATGCAGAATGTAAACATATTTGATGATGACCTCTTTTTTGGAAATAGTGAAGTGTTGGAGATGCGTAGTATATCCATTGTAACCTATAGATCTGAAACTGACGTGATATTATAAGATCAACCAACAAGGTTTTCGCCAAGTGATCATTAGGACGGACTATATGTTCAATTTTTATATTTTATTAAGATTCTTCTTATCAGTACACATGTACCTTAGTATTGGATATGTACTGTGGAGCGTGTTGTCTATAAATGAAAAGTACATAAAGATGAAAGACAATCCGCCCTGCCTTTACACATATACATAGTAACGGCTACGCGAGGGGTAGATAAGTCAAATATAAGCTCCATTAGCATGTTACCACATGAGAAAGTTAAACAAGACACCGAACATTAATGCGAAATGAACTACACTATCTAGTCAGATAAATACTCTCAATCGGTTAAGCGCCAAATCAGAGCTGATGAAATGCAGGGGTCAACTCAAGGGGGATGATAAGACAGTGACTAAATATATAATCTTGATACTGCACAAAGATATAGGTGAAAAGAGGTAAACGAAGGAAGACATCCGAATGAGCAAGTAGTATGATATGGGCAAACATTTTACGGCGAACGTTTCATTGCACAGAGTAAAGCACCTGCATTTCGTAGGAGAACTCAGATAAAGCTCTGGATACACATTTCTCCGCTCCTTTCCTATATATATAGTTTGCTCGCTTGCTCGCCTCTTACGAGGTACTATTAATCACCTAGACTACATTATGCACTCATTTTGTACAACACATTTTACATTACGAATAAATTTGAAACATCAGATGCAAGATTAACTCCAACTAATTATTCACGACACCAAGAGTCTCGAAAGACCCTACATGAAAACCTCATCAAAATCGGCAGCATCACAGCTCATCGCCGGAAGGGTCTTCATTGTTGCCTACATCCTCCAGAACATAGACCATTGCTGATCCCGAAGCATTCTTAGCAGCTTCAAGGTCGCTTGCATCGATATAATGGACCATTACTGATCCCGGAGCCTTTTCAGCTTCACGATGAACAGCATTCTTCAAATGTTCGCACGCCGCTTTTCGTATAGATGCCAGAAAGCTCAGCATCATCCAAATATGCTCGCGCTTGTTACCGACGTCCTCTTTGATCCAGTCCTCGATATCATCTCTATCGATCTCGAGAGGCAAAAGCATAGATCGCACATGGCAATTATCGCAGAGGTATGCTTGATCTGTACAATCCGGGCACGTCGATAGGTACCACATCCAATCCCCAATGACATGGTCGTTGATGGAATCGGTGTGATGGAATGACTCCAAGAACACCATGCACATCTTCTCGGAATAAGCGATACAAGACTGAAAATATTGGTAAGCGTCCAACATAAGTACAAGATTGCTTCCTGCAGACAATTCGGAGAATTCCGTGCGAGAGCGGTCGACTAAGGTGAAGGACTGAAAGACCTCCAACAAGCCATGGAGTTGGGCCACGTCCTCGACGGATCTAGAAACATAGTCCTCCATGGTTTCGACCTTGGGGTGATCAGGCAAGGCACCCGGTTCTTCAAAGTCCCATTGACGTTTCTCTACAGTGTCAGCGAGGAGCTGCCGGGTACCAGCCACGGGGAACCCTTCCAAAGACTTCTCCAACCACAACTTGTAGTAATTGAACATATCTTCCACGCCTTGTTTTAAAATCTCGGCCTCATCAGTAGAGCGGCAAAGTGTTTGTATAAGAAAGGGGACGATGGTCTCGAGATCGACCTGGCCGATCATGGTCTGCATCTTGATTTGCGAGGTCTCTGCTATATCAAGATACTCATTGGCAATAATAAGCTTGGCTTCTAGAGCAGCAAAGGTCTCGAATGGGACATAAACAATTTCAGATGCGACCTCCTCTACGTTGCCTTGAGCTTCACTGATATTCTCGATGTGCCTATGTATCTCACATTTGAACGTGTTGATTAGGTCGGTGGAGAACGCGCTCAGGCTAGTGTAAGATGAATGATAATCGTCTTGTACCGAAGAGCAGGACATGGTGAGTTGTTTGTTTTGAACAAGATGTCTACTAGGTTGTGAGGGGTTTACCAGGTTGTGAGGGGTTTACCAGGTTGTGAGGAGTCTACCAGGTTGTGAGGGGTGAATATGCGGATGTGTCTGATGGTCCCTAGGAGAGAAGATTGCGGGGAGTTTTGTAGTGATGCTGATGGATGAACAAGACATTGTATTCATAAACCCATTGTAGACGCACTGCAGAAAAAAACGTCGAAACATGTCAAACAACGTTCCTTTCTCTCATCCAAACCGCGTAATCATCTTACACAACGCACTCACTATACACGCAAATACCCCACTACACCACCACAATTCACACCCTCTCCATCACATAGCCAGCGCTCAGCACCCGCCATCCGCAGAATCTCAACCCTAGTCAAAGAGTTCGCTTGTGATGAGGTGGTAAGATTCTCAATTACTTCAACCACGACAACCATTGGAAGCCGCTTCAAAAAGCCATGCATAGGATGCCATGTGTACAGATGCGTAGATCAAGGATGATGTGGTGGGTCGGGCTGTGAGTTATGTGGGCGGATGGATGAGCTAAGGTTTCATAGCGATGGGGTGAGTAAGGTATGCGGGAGAATGGGGGGCGGGGGAGAAGTAGAAGTGGGCGCCATGGACAAAGTAGACATGCCGATTTGCAACCTTTACGTGACAAATGAACCTCATCCCACGCCGTCGTTAAAGACCACACTCGAGACCCAAAAGTCCATCCAATCCCTGGAATAGCCTCTGGAATAAGATCAGTAAACACAAAACCCAAATCCCGACAACTTGGATCGGGAAGGTAGGCTATGTACGCGAAAACCTCCCAACCTCTCCAACCAACCTGGCCTGAGCCCGTAAAACCCCGACAAACTCAAGGCTGCGTTCGATTCCACAAAAAAGCACTGTTGGCAAGCAAGCTTCACGCTGACTGCATAATTTGCACCACCATAAGCTTTGCATGACATGACAGCCGAATCAACGACGGCTCAGTGACACAAAATGGATATATAGCGTATCTGCGTAACCATGTACATGATGAACCTCCATAAAAACACCCCCATAATAAACAGCCATATCGAAATCTAAGACACGTCTAAAAGCGAAAAGCAAGAAAAGATTCGTACGCCATTCATGAAACCACGCCACCCTCTCCCCATCCCTGATATCCTAAAGCACCGACCAGAAAAAATGTAGAAGGTGGTATGTATACATCCCAAACATCGATCTACCAAAAGTCGCCTAAAATAAGGCCTGCAGATAACTAACCCTAAGCGCATTACGCATCGCAGCCCAGCCTAGTCAAAAAGCAGAAAGTAAGGTTCTCCCCCCCAACTCCGAGTTCGAGAGCTTCGTATCGCAGCCGTTACTCACCAATCGGAGACTACATACCCATGCGCTCCGTGGTGCAAAGCCCCTGAACCGTAATTGCCAGAACATGCAAGCCACGCAACGTACATAAGAAAGAAGGCGTGATTTCTAACAATTCGTTGAGATAAGCAGGGCACCAAAGGCCGATTAACGCCGAGATGTGGCCCTGGCCTCAACGTTGCGTTCAGAAGAATACCAAGGGATCGGCTTGCAGCTCGCTCAGGCCTGGTAGAGAATCGTGTATGACGGTGCAGAAGGCGTTGAGATTGGCTGGCTGATCGTCCTGATTATCCGTGAGAGGTGTCAGCCGGACCTTCCTTACTAAGCTTTTGGCCTCGGGACTCAGGTGTCGTATGAAGTCCAGCACGGGGAGGTAGTTGAAGGCGTAGAAGTGAAAGAGGTTTTCCGAGTACAAGATGGAGAGACATTCGTGGTAGATGAGGCGGTTGGTGCGCAGGATGTCGAGGCTCAGAGTGTCGGGGTGCGGGCGACACTTGCGGTTCCATTTCTTGCTGATGGCGGTGCTTTCGCAGTCGGTGTAGAGAAGGAAGCGCTTCGTTGACGACGGGAGCACATATCTGAAGATCTCGCGGCGAATCTCGGACGGGATGCGCAGTAATGGGGGGTAGTTGTCCAGGGCTGTTATTGTCTCTGGGATGGAAAGCTGTTTTACGACGGATTCCCGCGATCCTCCTCTTCTCGACAAATAGATGTTGTTGGCCTTGGAATTCATGGGGGTGGGCGTGAGCTGTCGCGAATCTGAGCTGCTGTTTCACCTAGATAGAGAGAACAGATAGCTCACCTTTTTCGAGAATGTCTTAGCCGGCATGTCTCAAGCAGACGCAGGAGAAGGCGAACGGCGGATCAGAGCAGTACGACAGGCAATTACGAAGCTAAAGATGGGATGGCGAGAGTTGCAGCAGCAAGGTCACGAGACAGGCAGCAGACAGCAAGCAGCAAGCAGCAAGCGGGCGGCGGGACAAATGGCATCAGACAGCGGACGATGGAGGGTCGCGGAGGGCGGCAGATGGCATCAAGGAGAGTGGGTGTTTGAAGATTCACTTTACTGCAGAGATGGCGGTGGAAGGGTGGTACGGATGCATGGACCGTAATAATGAATGCATGGAAACGGGATGGAAGGCTTCTAGGCAGGCGGTCTCGGGGCGGAACAACGTTACGGACGTGGCCCGAGCGCCCCCTCCAAATTTCTCGACGCGTCTGGCGCCTGGTGGGGAGGCATCGCAGCTCCGCACGCCGAGAGTGAAGAAGTGTTTCCGCCCCAGCTCTAGATATTTTCTAGCCATCTGTCCTGCTTTGCCAGTCCCCCTGAAGCGTTCCTTGCATCAGACCCCACCATGTCGTTCGGCGGACAGACACCCACCATTGTTGTGCTGCGAGAAGGTGCGTCACCGAGCTTGATATTGATGTGATATTGATATGGAATGTACTGACCATGGCCCGTAGGCACCGACCAGTCGCAAGGCCGGGGACAAGTGCTATCCAACATCGATGCTTGTCTTGCTGTGCAGTCAACAATAAAAGGCACCCTGGGTCCCTATGGCGGGGATCTGCTCATGGTGGACGAGAATGGCCGGCAGACAATCACAAACGACGGCGCCACCGTCATGAAGCTCCTCGACATCGTGCACCCCGCCGCCCGCATCCTGACCGACATCGCCCGCTCGCAAGACGCCGAAGTGGGCGACGGCACCACCTCGGTCGTGGTGCTCGCCGGCGAGATACTCAAGGAGATCAAGGACTATGTCGAGCAGGGCGTGAGCAGCCAGACCATCATCAAGGGCCTGCGGAGAGCCTCGCACATTGCCGTCAACAAGGTCATGGAGATTGCCGTGGACACCGCCGAGGGCAGCCAGCGGGACACGCTGCAGAAGCTCGCCGCCACCGCCATGAGCAGCAAGCTGATACACCGGAACGCCGACTTCTTCACAAAGATGGTGGTGGACGCCGTGCTCTCATTAGACCAGGAGGACCTGAACGAGAGGCTCATTGGCGTCAAGAAAATCACCGGCGGTGCGCTGCAAGATTCGCTGTTCGTCAATGGCGTGGCCTTCAAGAAGACATTCTCGTACGCCGGTTTCGAGCAGCAGCCAAAGACGTTTGAAAACCCGAAGATCGTCTGCCTGAATGTGGAGCTGGAGCTTAAGAGCGAGAAGGACAACGCAGAGGTGCGCGTGGAGCAGGTGTCAGAGTACCAGGCCATTGTGGATGCGGAGTGGCAGATCATCTTCAACAAGATGGAGGCACTGCACAAGACAGGCGCACAGGTCGTGCTCAGCAAGCTGCCCATTGGCGACCTGGCAACCCAATACTTCGCCGACCGCAACGTGTTCTGTGCCGGCCGTGTCGCGGCGGACGACCTCGACCGCGTATGCCGCGCGACAGGCGCCAGCGTTCAATCGACGTGCTCCGACATCCACTCCAAGCACCTCGGAACCTGCTCCAAGTTCGACGAGCGACAGATCGGTGGTGAGCGCTTCAACTTCTTCGAGGGATGCCCCGAAGCCAAGACATGCACACTCGTCCTCCGCGGAGGTGCCGAGCAGTTCATCGCCGAAGTTGAGCGAAGTCTGCACGACGCCATCATGATTGTCAAGCGCGCTATCAAGAACAGGAGCATTGTTGCCGGAGGTGGAGCCTGCGAGATGGAGGTCTCCGCCCACCTACACGCCTACGCCGATAAGGATGTGCGCAACAAGCAACAACCCATCATCAAGGCCTTCGCCAAAGCCCTGGAGGTAATACCCAGGCAGCTGTGCGACAACGCGGGTATCGACGCGACCGACATTCTGAACCGTCTCCGGGTGGAGCATAAGAGGGGGAATATCTGGGCGGGTGTCGACTTTGTGCAGGACGGCATTGCGAACAACATGGAGAAGTTTGTCTGGGAGCCAAGTTTGGTCAAGGTGAATGCGCTACAGGCGGCGACGGAGGCGGCGTGTTTGATCCTCAGTGTGGACGAGACGATAAGTATGACACCAAAACATGGCATGAAATGAAGTGGTAGCTAACAACATGGCAGAGAACCAGGAATCCGCCGGACCGCAGCAGCCCAACAAGCCGCTCCCTCCTGGCGCAGCACAACGTGCGCTGGGTATGAGGGGCAGGGGGCGCGGTATGCCTAGGAGGTAGGAATAGGACGCACTAGGTTAATGAGGAGTGCCGGGCTTGTATACCACCTATACCACGAACGTGCAGCGTCAGTGTCGATTTACCACATAGTTCGACACGGTAATAAAAAGCTCCAAGATGAATGAATCATGAGACCAGGTTCATATATACAAAGTGCATGGTATCGAGACTTCAAACGATGTCATAGTGTACACTACTAATCCTCGTCCTCCAACCCCATCCCATAGCTCTTAACTCGACTCCAATAGAACGCCCTATCATTCTTCAACCCGAACTCGGCCCAATCGTCTGTCAACCGATTATAACTCCAATACCCCTCCCACGAGAGTTTATTGTTGCGTGCACCTCTTCCCGCGTGGCCCATGGATAGAAGCATTTTATCCATGTACTTGGGCGTCACGCCCGCTTTCTCGATGATCACGAGACCTTCTTTCTCATTCTCCGCTTCCCCATCCTCGCCCTCGTCCCCTTCACCACCACCGCTGCCGGACAACCGCCACCGCCCCTTAACAGCATCCTTCATCGGCGCACTCGGCAGCGCACCGTGATTCCTATGAACATACTCGGGATGGAGATACGGCACCACATCGGCAGGTTCAGAAGTCGTGAGCAGCGATATACAGCTCCCGTTCCGCAGGAAACGCAGATAGCGGTAGTATGTCACGATATGTATGGGCGAGTTCCAGGTCAATTGCGCGACGGAGGCGGCGCCGGGACGCGTGTAGTTTACTGTGCTGATGTAGCAGCCGTTGAAGCGGAGGCGCGGACGCTGTTTGAAGAGCGTGAGGAAGGTGGGGTAGGGGGAGGGGACGAGGGAGGTTGTTATGAGGGTCTGTGAGGGAGGAGGCGGGGTGGCGAGGGAGAGGTCGGATGTGCCGAGTAGGTACCCCCCGTTTCCGTCAGACGATGTGCCGAGCGGCTTCCCGTCTATCTTACATGCGAACTTGTAATGCATAGCGGGGAACCCGTATTCGTGGCCTAGTGCTACACGTTTCCAGACGCTGTCCTCGGTGGTGACTAGGTAGGCTAGTCTTTTGCATACTTGGGCCAGACGGGCAAAGGACGCGATGTCGAGGATGGCGAGATGGGAAAGGATTTCTGTGAGTATTTCTTCGGGGATGGTGGAGATGGGACATGGGGGCGGGGGCGAAAACTCGGTGGGTGGGTCGGAGGCCTGGATCGAGAGGGACGAAAAGGTGCTGATTAGGGATTGGAGGGGGCGCGGGAGGCCGTTGAGGGAGTGGTGGGCGGGATTGGGGACGGTTGGAGAGGCGTTTGAGGGGTTTGGGTGGGGGATGGGGGGTTTGGAGACGGGTGGTTCAGGGTGATGGTACTGGGATGATGGGCGTGGTGGCGGATTGGCTTTGAAGTAGGAGGGTGGGAAGTGTTTCGCTTTGTAGGTTTCGTGGACTTTGTCGTCAAGCTGTATGTGCATCGATGTCAATGGTGGTTCCGCATACATTGTCATGAGAGAGTACAGTAGTCTGACTACATATGTTTCGGGTCTCGTAATAGCTCACCTTGAAGGCTTTCCGATAAAGATTCAAACTATCCCCCAAGCTTCCCTGTGTCTCTCTCTCAACCGCTTTCTCGTAATGCTCAAGCGCGGACCTGGGCTCGTTCAAGCTCGAGGAAGGCTCGGGCGGACTACTTTCATCCAGACGCCTGCCGTGCTGCTTCTCGCCGAGGTCGTGGTGGATGTACGGCTGTACCTCGTCTATCTCTTCGCTCTTTTGCCGCGCGTGCAATGCTGTTGGTGTTGTCTTGGTGGTGGCAGTGTTTGTAGGAGCCGGCCGGGCAGAGGAAGACGACGGTTGGGCCTGCTTTCCTTTCGCCTTTGCCGAGACCTCTTCCCTCCATTTCTGGCGGAACGATTCGAGTTCGGCTTCTGCAGAGTTCACGTTGGGGTCCATGGCTTGCGAATGGGTGCAGTGCTGTGTGGCGGAAATAATGGGGCCTAAGTCCGATGTCGGTATGTCGGCACAATTGTCTGCTTGTGGCGACGAAGAGAGGTTCAGCAGTCCAGTCGAAAATATATCTTTCTCTGGCAAATTCCGGTGAGTTGCTCACATGAGTCGTAGGGGTGGCGGAGCGATGACATCGCCGGGGACGCCACGATCTGATAAGAGAAGAGCCGAGCGACCGGCGCGATCGCAGCGCGTCTGCGTTCGAGCCTTCCGATTCGCGGGGAAAGTTTGACATGGAAGCTACCTTTTTTCTTTGCATCATCGCCTCCATCACACCCGTTTCACTACAATCCAGCGGGGAACATGCCCACGACTTCCTTTTCACGACTTTGGGACTTTGCATACTCGCCGAGCGCTGATTTGCGGTGAGGGCTCGCTGCAGGCATAGCAATCAGATAAGAGCTGGTCAGAACAAGGTCCGTGTGGAAGGATACAAGGTGGGATAAAGAATATAAAGAATATGGCGACCACGTCTGAAGATGTGGTGGAGAGTGCGTCGCTGGTGCAGAAGATGTTGTCGGCGACCACGGGGAGCGTGGTGACGTCTCTTCTCAGTACGTTCCATGTCCTGTGGTGCATCTCACAGCAGCTCACTGACAACCGCACAGTCACGCCCCTCGACGTCGTCCGCGTCCGCCTCCAGTCGCAAGCACACACTCCAACCACCTCGCCTTCCTCTTATTCTTCTTCTTTCGCCACACGCCCCTACACGGCCGGCTCCCTCACTCAATTCCGCGATCTGCCCCCGAACCTCGGCATCTCGGCCTGTTGTCGGGAAGTCTTCTGGATCAACAACCACGCGCCATTCTGCGTCGCCGGGCCTGCGCTTGCCCCCATCAACCCCGCCGATGCGGCGTGCGCAGTGCAAGAGGTGGAGCGCCGGACTATCAATGGCACCTGGGATGGATTGCGGAAGATTGCGCAGAATGAGGGTCCGAAGACGCTGTGGAGAGGATTGTCGCCGACGCTGGTTATGGCTGTCCCTGCGAACGTCATCTACTTTGCCGGGTACGACTGGTTGCGGACGGCGCAGCAGTCGCCCTTCCGGAAGACGGTGTCCGAGGCCTACATACCACTTGTCGCAGGAGCGAGCGCGCGCGTGCTGGCTGCTATAGCCGTCAGTCCCATCGAGATGTTCAGGACACGTATGCAGGCTACGAAGCACACCGTCACGGCTGCCGGACACTTCCGCGAGACAATGGACGGGATGCGCGAAATGGTCGCAACACAGGGCGTGCCCAGTCTGTGGAGAGGCCTTACGCTGACGCTGTGGAGAGACGTACCCTTCTCTGCACTGTACTGGTGGGGCTACGAGTACGGTCGCAACGCCATAACCGACATGCGTGGAAGAGCAGAGGCAAGGAATGACGGGAGTGAGTTCCGCATGGGTCGTGGTCGGGAGAGGATACAACGAAGAAGCCGCTCACGGAGCCGAGAGAACCACACGGCGACGCTCGTGGACAGCTTCGTTGCTGGTGCCGGATCAGGGGCAGTGGCTGCTTTCGTCACTACACCGTTCGATGTAGGAAAGACGCGGCGGCAGGTGGTACGGCATACGGGCGAGTCCGCCACCCAGGCCGGTGCTGCTGCGAAGCTCATCCGCCCAGAGGACATGTCCATGCCCCGGTTCCTGTTCCACATCTTCCAAGAGCAGGGAATGTCTGGATTATTCCGGGGCTGGGCAGCGCGATGTCTGAAGGTTGCTCCTGCCTGTGCTATCATGATTAGCAGCTACGAGGTCGGCAAAAGGATGGCGAACGATATCAACGAACGGCGACACGATGCGTGAGCTATCCGATCCCGTACCTGCTCGCGTGGAACCGTACCGTGTAAAATATGCATGTTTTCTTTTTGGGACTGGGGTTTAGAGGTCGATTCTACTCACGTTTGCACGGGGCGGCGTCTGATTTGCGTAGCGGGCTGGTTGTTTGAAAAATGAGCTTTTTGTAAATAATATCAGCGAGTTTTGCGAGCGCGCGCCGGCACCTATCTGTACCATATACTATATAAATACGACAATCGAACCACATTGCATCTGATCACTACATCCACGCTTGGCAGCTTGTAATCTTCCAATCCTCTCGCACTCCTACTCCGCAATCGCACTTGGTGGCACGTTGTGTTCGGATTACATCATCGCACACGTGATTTCGCGGCGCATCTCGACATGCAATCTACGCGCGCGTCCGCCCACCCCCAATCTCCTACCCACGCAACCACCGCCCACACCCACAATTCGACTGGGGATTAGCGCGCAGAAATGCTCGACGTGGACAACTACGATGACATCTTCCAGGGTTGGTCGTATAGCGAGGGTCTCGTGTCGGATATCCAGGAAAATCAGTCGCTGATCGGCGGGAAGTTGTTCTTTGAGAGGTTGCTGGATCTGCTGAAGATTAAATGTATGTATATGAAGCCGAGGAACAGGGTTTCGCGGCCACTCTAACACACCCAGGGAACAAACTCTACCCCCCGCGCTCCACGACCGACCTCCGCGCCCTCCACAAGACCCTCACCACCGCCCCTATAACTCTGCACTATAAACACTGCCTACTCTTCTACCTGCTCAAGGACCTCGCGCCAAGCATCCACGTCACGCCCTCCATCGACGCCGCCTTCGCAAACGACATCCACCTCGAGAAAAGCTTCCGCACCTTTATCGATGGCATCTGGCACCTCGACCACCTACAGTTCGAGACCGCCGTCACAGGCCTCAGTCATCCGTGTATCGTGCAGACCTTCCCGGACGAGATACTTAGTTGTCTGTTGAAAAGGGGAGGGTATGGCGCGCCGAAAGAAGGAGAGGCGGATACACTACCCCTGGCGTATTTCAGCTGCGCGGCGCCTCCGCTCGCGAAGGAGAATGTGAGGAAGGATTTTGCCAAGTACCTAGCCCGCAGGAACGTGAGCGAGATGTACTACTGGCTCCGCTCGCGCCCGGAACACGAACACCAGTCCCTTCTCGAGATCCTGATCGACACCGCTCTGTATCGCGGCACTACTGGCAACAGCGAGGTGTATCCGACTAGTGAGCGCGCTATGGAGCTCGTGGGATTGCCGTTCGAGGAGCGCGAGGAACGGTGGTTGGAGACGTATTTGACCGAGGGGAAGGGGAGGTTGTTGACGGGGGCGGAGGATACGGTGGTTTTGAGGCGGATGGCGACGGGGAGGTTGGTGGAGGCTGGGAGGGAGGGAGGTGTGAGGGGGAAGAGAGTTGATGGGCTTAATTGGGAGGGGATTCGGGTGGGGGTTAAGAATGGGCTGGGACCGAGGATGGAGGAGAAGGGGTTTGTGGTATGAGTGTCACACAAGTAGATATGATATACGTATAAAATTCCAGTGTTCTGAAAACGGTATAGGAACTCATGTCCTAGTACTGAAACTACGTACATTTTCTACTTTGCGTCAGGCCTCTATCAGACTTTATCCCCAAGCTTCATATCAATCATCTCCAAACCCCTTATACCGATTCTCGTATACCGTTAGATCGCACTCACCACTAACAGCGGCGACGTCTTTCACCCTTTTTATCAGCTCCATGAATCCCACTTCATTTGTCCACCTACTCTACATAAATAAACACAGATATACAGTGAACCTTGTCATCAAGCTTGACTTTCTGTTTTCTTTCATAGATCAGAGGTTAAAGAACGTGTTTGGGAATAAGGAGTATGGGAATGCGTTTAGGAACATAAAGCAGCATGGCGGTCATTCATGCTTCAACAAGCTCTTCTGATACCTTTCAGAGTTATTAAGTATTTCTTGAGATCGAAAACATGAATCCTTGACAATCGAACACCAAGCACTCCTTTCTCAGACGTAAATCATGAATCCTCAAACTCCATAAAAAACCACTTTTACACCAAGCAGTACCTACCCTACGCAGCAACAGCACCCTCAGCCAACGGCCTAACAACCGTAACCTGTTCCCCAGCCCCCAAAACCTTAACTTTCTTCATAGCTTCCTCCTTCCAAACCTCGACCTCCTGCCCGCCCCTCAAGACCCCAACCCTCATCGTACTCAGCAGGTTATGCGCAGCATTACTATGCAAATAAACACCCCCATTGAAAAGCCCCGTAGCATCCTTCCCCACCGAACTACCAATCAACGTCCTGCCTCCAGGATGCTCGGCAATGAAATCCGTAACATTGTGAATCACGCCTGCGACAGCGACCAGCGCGGTGCCGCCGGCGACTCCGTCGGCGTACTGTTGGCATGTGGTGCGGAACTCGGACCAGGAAATTACGGGGAGGTCGCCGAGCGGGACGCCCCAGTCTAGCGCCGAGCGACGGGCGTCGAGGGCCTTTTGCTGCTGTTGGAAACGGCCTTTTTCGATTTCGTTGTGGCGGAAGCGCTTTAGGGAGTGGGCGAGGTGGAAGGGGAGGGTGGAGAGAAAGTAGATTGACCATTTTGTGGGGTCGTATTGGTACCATGAGATGGCGTTGCCTGGATTCCTTGTTAGTTTATATTGTGTCGAGTAGTGATGGGATAGACTTACGGTAATCACTCGGGAACTCGTGATGAAAGTTATGGTAGCCCTCCCCAAGTGTAACAAGCGCGGTAATAAAATGATCCCTCGGCGTCCTCCGATCATCAAATGGCTGCTCCCCCAACCAATGCGCCAAACTATTCACACAGAAAGTAGCCTGTTGGACCACGCATGCCCTTACAATGCCCGCATACACGAGTCCACCCCACCAATCGCCCCAGCCTAGACCAGCTACGCACATAGGAAACAGCCACGCCGCGGTCATCATGGTCTTTCCATAATGTCTATGCTGCCACACAACCACCGGATCAGCATCCAGGTCGGTGATATCTGTGCGACCGATCCTCTTCGGGTCCTGGTTGAATAGCATCCAGCCGAGATGTGAAAAGAAGAAACCGCGGAGGGCGTCATAGGGGTCCTTTTTGGTGTCGGTCCAGCGGTGGTGGGCGCGGTGCTTGGAGGACCAGAAGCGGATTGAGCCTTGGACTGCGCCGGCGCCGACGAAGGCGAGGAGGAGGCGGAGAGGTAGACGTGCGGAGTAGCATCTATGAGACCAGAGGCGGTGGTAGCCACCTGTTATGCCAAATCCAGTGAGGAAGTAATAGATGAATGCCCAGATGAGAGTTGAGCGGTAGAGGGGTGTGTATGGAATGGCGAGGAGACCGTACGTGGGAATGATAAGCACGAGCGTAGTGCTGAACCAATTGATGTGCTTATACCAGTTATTGACGGTGATGGGTTGGTTACTGATGTGTATGTGTTGTTTGACCGGGGTTGGTGGCGTGGCCGCCATTGTGGATTCGCCCATTATGGTCGACGGTGGAGGGGTGGGAAGAATCTCAAAATAATCGAGTATATGGGGAACCAGGTTATATGTGAACAATAATGTTTACGTTGCCGAAAGAAAAGCTTCGGGCAACGTTGACTGGAAGCCACGCGGTGCAAGCATGATGGTCGCGCAATAGGCGGCCCAGCACGTCTACGCCGAGGATCTATGAGTAACGTGGAGACTTGAATGGTCGGGCTAATGGAAAGGCGGTGGGCTCTTTGTTGATTGCGAGGTGTACCTGAAGATCCCGTACCAACTTTTGTGTTGGGTGGTGGAGTGATGGTTCGATGTCGGAGGTACTGCATTTATTTTCTCCGATCCGCCGCGATATCAGCTCACCTCCTGTGGCTCCGACGGGAATTCTCGAATGTCACTGTTGTTTCCAAGAAACATTAGTCTTACTTCGATTGGTTGCTTACTCGGTTGGTTGGTAGTCCCCCACGACCTTATTGCAGTTCATGTTTTTTTTATCTTTGTGGACTGGAAATTCGCCAAGCAAAATCAGTAGCTCCTGCATATTTCCTCATACAACGGGTCAAAGAGTGCATGATATTTCGCATACGCAAAAAGAACATTGATGCGGATTAACCGAGTTAACGGCTCTATTCGTTTCCATTGCTGATATCCAGCTATGCTAGATGCTCGACCATGTCCACGTATCCATTCCTCCTTCACCCCAAACCAGCAGTCCACGTTTATGCGGCAATGGTAACTTCGACCTCGACACCGGCCTCGATGTTGATGATGATCTGCTTGACGACCTCGGTGGGGGCGTTCAAGTCGATGAGACGCTTGTGGATGCGCATCTCGTACATGTCCCAGGTCTTGGAACCCTCACCGTTGGGGGTCTTACGGGTGGTGATCTTGAGCTTCTTGGTGGGAAGACGGACGGGGCCTACCATTTTGTCAGTATATTCCATCTTCGCAGGCTAAGTGTGGAGAGGACGCACCCTTGACGCGGAGGTCCTTGGTCTTGGCACGGTCGATGAGCTCGGTGCAGACCTTCTCGAGGCTCTTGACGTTGCGAGAGGTGAGGGTGATGCGGATCTTGTGGATCTTGGGACCCTCGAAGTCGCCCTTGTCGCCCTTGTTGTCTATCCACTGTCAGTCCATCTGGGGCTTCGGGTGCGGAGAGCGCGGCGCATACAAGCCATGGTAGCTGTTGGTGTTGTAGTGTAGAGTTAGATTGTCGGTTGCGGATAAATTCCAGTCACGACTCGGATCGTTGATCGCTGTAACGTGATGACTGGCGTGGTGTTCGGCGAGATTGTCGATGCGTGGTGTAGAGACGCCCCGCCATTATTTTCTCGTGTGCGTGCCAAGAGTTGTACGCTAATCCCGGATTGGCTAGCCTGGATGAGTCGGTCTTGCTCATGAGGCCCCGATGACACGGGCTGCAAACAATCGGGTCGGCTTGCTCGAGCACGACGGCTGGACGTGGTCTTTAAATCCCGGGAAAAAGGAACCTTTCATCAACACTCATCGATCCCTTAGCATCATGTCGCTCCCGCAATTTGCGCCCTTCCCCGAGGCTCAGCTGCGTCAAAGCATCCTTCCACAAGAGTGGGAACTATATCTGGATTCATGGTCATCGCTGGCAGATCTGTACCTTCGTCTGAATTATGATCAATTTCGTCCCGCCGTGTCATCTGAGACGTCGTCGTTGACACACTTTCTTATTTCACTATTCCACGAAGCCGCCAATGACGACAGCATATTATCAACAACCCCGACCCTACGGAAGAAATGCTTTCACCTCTTACATCGAATATTATCCGGAGACGATATTCCTCCAGAACTTCTAAAATGGACAGTCCTGTCGGACATATGCCGAGTATTCTTGAAAAGCGAGCAGCTTCGAAGTCTGCTAGCAAACCTCTGGAAACGCAAAGCTACCCTCATTGAAAAGAACTTTCAGCTGGTCAAGAACTCCTTGATCAAGAACCTGGAATCGAAGATGCCTGAGAGCGCCGAAGATACGCTAAACAGAGTGGTGCCATTGCTGAAAGTATCTCCCGATGCGGGGACGTATCTTCTCACTGGATCCGACTTTTTAGACGCTTTGTGCTCTGCATATCCCAAGGTGTCATTTCCGTTCCAGACGAAGCTCGCCACAACCGCATACCTTGGCCTTACATCGCTCTTGGAAGGCTCTAAGCCTAGTTATTCTGTCCTGTCAGACCATCTGTACAGTCTCAAGACCAGCGGGGAACAGCAACAAAAGTCGGATACCCAGAAGTCACTTGTCGCGGACCTTGTCACAAACACGCCGTTCTTGAATAAAGTCAGGGACAAGACTACCGCGCCAGAGGCCGCACGAGTCAAGAACTTTGCCGCCTCTCTCAACGTGTTTCAGCAGACTTCCCTTGCCCGGCCGAAGAAGCTCATCCGTCGTAAAGTGGACAAAGGAAAAGGAACGGATACTCTACAGGAAAATGGCCATCAGGCGTTTGGGGACGTTCATGTGCACCGTATGAGCTTGATCAGCCAGATACAAGACCTCTTCCCAGACCTTGGTTCGGGTTTTGTAGCCAAGCTACTCCACGAGTACAACGACAACGTCGAAGAGACAACTGCACACCTTCTGGAAGACTCTTTACCTTCTCACCTCGCCAGTGCGAACCGAAGTGAACAGCTGTATGTTCATATATCCCCCAACTCGACTATCCCGCGAGACACGACCACTAACTTTCTTAGGCCGGCTACTTCAATGGCGAAAACTCACTTCACCCCTCGATCCACGCCACCTCCTTCAGACCGTCGGAATGCTTTCGACAACGATGAATTCGATCGTCTCACGGTCGATACATCTCGCCTACACCTCGGTCGAAAAAACCAACAGCTTACCGCTGACAAGATTCTGCAAGACCGCAAAGCTGCACCCAGCAAATCAGCCATTCTCTCTGCGCTGGCAGCTTTTGACTCCGACGACGATGAGCGAGATGATACTTACGATGTCGAGGATGTTGGGGGCACCATCGATGCAGCTGCCTCTGACGACACAAATTTCCAGGACAAGAACGAAGAAGCGTTGTTCAAAGCCTACTCCGCCTCACCGGAGCTTTTCGGTCGCGACGCAACCACCCGAAGAGGAAATGCGAGAACATCTCTGAAGACCGAGACCGGAATGAGTGACGAGCAAATAGAAGGCTGGGGTCTCATGATCGGTCGCGATCCCAAACGCATGCGACGGCTAGAAGCCAAGTTCTCCCACTTTTCAGGGCAGCAGACCACCCTAGCCCCAACAGCTTGGAGAAATAGTCCTGCGGGCTCGGAAGGAGAAGGTGCTGGGAGCGGGGATGGCCAGCGAGGTGGACGAGGTGGTGGTGGGAGAGGACGTGGGCGGGGCAGAGGCCGTGGAGGGGGAGGTGGGGGAGGTGGTGGACGCGGCGGCGGTAATGTCGCTGGTCCAGCTGATGACAAGGGGACACAGGCTGCGAGACAGAGGAAGGATCAGAATAAGGGCTCGAGGGCGAATCATAATCGGAGGGATCAGCGAGCGAGGAAAATGGCGAGAGGAGGACTTGCGGGTTAATTGGAAAGATGGATGAGGGCGGGTAACTGTTACACCCCCTCGGTTCACATCTACGCAATTACCCAAGTATTCTAGCTGCATTATACGGCGTTAAAATGATAAATCACGTCTAGGGTAGTAGTTGCTGTCCATCAAGGAATTCAACAACCCTAAACCCCACCACCTACTCCATTGCAAATCAGAAGATAGCTAAACAACTCCAGCCATCACAACAACGATGAAATTCGGCATCATCAAAGAGCGAGGCTTCTCCGCCGTAGCCGATGTCAAAGAACCCACCATGCGATCCAACTGCATCAAAATCAAAACTGTCGCCCTCGCACTCAGCCCCACCGATCTGCATCACCGTGGGAACGCAAATGTAGGCCGGCTCAACGGGATCCTTGGTGCTATCTCGTCGGAATAGTGGAAGGGGTAGGAACAGAATGTGTAGCCGAGGTGCGCAAAGGGGGGAAAGGGGATAAAGTATACGGAGTGTGTCACTGTGTCAACCTCGTAAGTTTGTTTCCAGTAAGTTTTGAGAAGGGAAGTATATGGTACGGCATGGTATGGGTTGATCTATGGACGTTGTGGACCATGAACGACTGAAAGCGCAAGAAAATGGAAGGATATCAGAACCTCACTCAGTCCCGCGGTCGCTTGAATGGGCGTAGCAATGATCAGAAGAAATGGCAAAGTCCTTCCTTACCAGAAAGTGGAGTGTAAATAACGATAGCGAACCCGAGTCCGATCTCACGGTACCAAAACCCCACCGTCCACGGGATGTAGTCGCTCACCCAACCCGCTAAAGCACCGTAACACAAACCCTTAATATACGCATACGAGCCGGTCACTCGATCCGGATTCAACGGCCACCCTCTCGCTCGCTAGCCCATACCCCTAAAATCTAGATAGAGATATTCGGTGCTACGTACAATAGATGATATATGTATGTTCGAGGAAGCGGCATCAGATGTGGCTGATGCTACACTCGCATCGCGCTAACCCAGTTCAGTCAAAATTGGCGAGAGTGAATGCTGTTCATTGGTCCGGGGATAGCAAAATGGTCGACAGGGGCAGGCGAAAGGAACATTAAGCTTAGCTACCCGGGAGCTTACCTGCATTGGGGTAGAGCGGTGAATTGGGCGTGGAGTGCATCGGATCGGTTGGCCGGGAGGATTAATACGAGGATGGACTGGACAGGGGTGAGCGAGAGCGAGGGAATGGGGGCGTGGAAGCGAGATGGTAGGGCGAAGCAGGGCAAGGCGAGTGTTCTAGAAGTTCTGCGCGCCGTCAGTGTTTAGGCATGCGAGGTTTTGGTGTGTTGGTGATCTGCGGGTTTATGTCAAATTGGAGATGAAGGGCATGAAACGGCGCCAACGGGAGGCTTTTGCTTACCCGAATCTTGAAAGCGTAAGAGGTGTGTAAGGTAAGAGAACTTCTGTTCGCTGGCCAAGCGATGTGATCAACGTTGACATGGCCAAGATATATTAGCATGTGTCAAGCAAGGGATACTTATCTCCTTATTATCCCGTGTTGTTGACCGGGAATAAGTTGAATCTGTATACCCTACTGTATTGGAACAATCCTGCTTGTTATGTTGATCCACAAAAGAGTTCTGTGACAGGTTACTGATCGTGATTCATCTCGTCTTGTGTTTGTTCACTGGTGGATGTCATACCAATGACAATGCTTTATACACGTCAGAAACGATCATAACGAACGACTGGCAAAGCCAAAGTACACATTTTGAAGTGAGAATGTTGGAAATAACGCACCGATTCCAGTTGAAAGTTCATTCTGGACCAACCCCAAGAATTCCTACCTCATCTATTATAACTCGTCCCCTAAAACCATCTCCAAGAGACATCTCTTAGAAGACAAAGTTATACCAATCCTTTCATTAAAACCTTACAAGACGTCCCAACTCCTAGTACACGTAAGGAAACATGTATACGATCACGAGAACAACGTATATCGGTACGAGGAACACACATCACATAAGCCGTAAATATGCAGAATTTCAGCGTTTCACAAACTAGGAAGCAAGCCCGCAGCACCACCAGCAGTCTGGCATGATGACATAGCGGCCAACGGCAATGCAGTATTGCGCGAGAGTGAAAGAACAGGCGAACTCGCGTAACAATCCCCGAAGCAATGAAAAATGAAACCCCAATAAGGAAGTACATCTAGAGGGAAAGGCGGGAGAAGCGAGGAACCAGCGCCGGGCTGACCACTACCGCGGGTAAACCAACAGAGAACAACGATACGTGGTACGAGGGCGTCTCGTCTAACACTTCCTCTTTCGACCTACCTGTAAATGTCTCGCGCGGTTGAATGTGGGGAAGTGTCATATTCGTGCGAGGCTGTTGAGCGCATATGTGAGCGAGCGACGGGCCTGGAGTTCATCGATGCCGGAATGAGGACGATAATGATGTGCCACTATCTGCACAACGGCTCGATAAATGGCATAGCTGCATACAACGTCAATAAAACGCAGCCACGATTGAAAAGGATGCAGTACTTACATTAATTGCCGGACGTGACCGCCGGTGCCCAACGGACACTCCCCAAAGCCTTGGAAGAACGCGTCACTGCCATCCGGAATTCCGCCACTAAGCAATGGATCACCCCATATTACATTGGAGAACCCCACTAGCCCGCTCACTTGCTTGGTCTGTTCATTGATGATTACGTTGCGGGGATCGCACACGTTGAGTGCGACGAGTTTGGGTTCGGTGACCTCGTCGAGGCACTTGCTGCGTCCGTTGACCCAGCCGCGTATACTCTCGTAGGGCATGGTGATGAGCATGTCTTCGGCATCGCGTAGTGCGGATTCGAGGAGGGCGAGGAAGGCTTCTTGCCATGAATTGCTGCCTTTTTTGTCGAAGACGCGGTGCGTGAGGCCAAATTGTGTGGCGTTGAGTGATGTGAGAGTGCGTACGTAGGCTCCCAGTGTCCGGTCGATGCCATTCCGTTCGCTGGTTGATAAAGTTGGCGATATTTCTGACAGCCGTCTCCCTGGAATATAACTCTTCAGGAGGTATGGCGAGCCGAAAGATCCGCCATGACCATCATACTTGAGCACCTGCGGGACTGGGAGTTGTGTATATTCGTGCAGTGTCTCCAGCGTCTTGCGCTCTGTTTCGAGACCCCATTTCTCGTGTCGAAGCGAGCGTGTAGTTTGGTTTGGTGGGCACTTGATCACCAATGCACTTCCGTCAGCAAGTCTGGCGAGGTAGACTTGATGGTGATGTCCTTGGAGACGTTCCGCTTGCTGCACAGTAATTCGCGAAGACCGAAAGACTCTCTGGATGAGCCTCTGGATGCTCAAAAAGTCTGGCGCAGCGACAGCGCAGCCCCGCATAGATGCTGCTGAGGATGAAGAGGAAGACGAAATGGTTGACAAAGAGCGATTCGTTCTGCTACCGTGTCTGCCGTGGCTCATGGTGACGACGGGATATACAGCGACATCTAGAGGGGGGAGATGCATTTTGAAGGCTAGTAAATCTAAATGAGAGGACAGGTAGTAGTCTAGAAGGGTAAGCGAGACCTTGGTAGTGTGTTCGTTGGGCTGCATTAATGGATCGCCCGTAGGATTTGAATGATGTCTTCGCTCATCGGTATTCTTCAAATATGTCATGAATACGATCCCATCACTGATTTAACACCCAAACATATATGTGCGGTGTGAGAGGCGTCGTCAGAATGATGACGAGCGAGAATCGTGTCCGAGGAAGACCGACTATAGCATGATCGTACGTGGTAGGAGGAAGGCATCGGGCATGGATTCGTCACCGGCATACCTGTCATTCGACTCTCCTGAAGTCACTACTACAGGGTCGCGAGATTCACATTGAACGTACCCTGTCACGCCACAAGGAACTGCGCTCGGCCAAATGCTCCATGAAGTACACAGGCGTGAGGCGAAAAGTTAGCCAGTCATGCATTCTCGGGGAGGCTGATTGAAGCATTGCCAAACGACGAAACGAGGGTCTGGGTGACAGCCCAGACACATATGGCCCGCGAAGAGACGCGAGAGGCGTCAAGATATGGTGGAGTGGCTGCATCAGCTAGGCTTTCGTCTAAGGTAGCCTTTTGAAGGTAAGCGTACCAAACTTCGTATCGGCTATTGAGATTGTTGATTGGCTATGTTATTAGTGAGGTTACCTGAGCGATTGGGCTCACGATGAGACTATTAACGACGGCCAAGGCAAATTGAGGCGAAGGTGGAGAAGATACATGGATTTTGCTGGTTTCGAGATGCAGCTGTGAGCAGCAAGGGTTACCGGAGCCGGGTTGTGGTCCCTTCTCGTGATCACATCCTTATAACCAAGCTGACGCTGTGTCGTCACTAACTTTTCAAGGCGTCAGTTATTTAGATTCCCCTTGGCTAACTTAGTTCCCGAAGGATTGGAGACGAAGTCACAGGGAGCGTGCTATAACATGTCAGGCCAGTGTTCTGGAACCGTTTTGAAGCCAACCGTCGTACAGACTTGACCCTTCTGCCATGTGCGACCACACTTTGAACCTGCATTACCCTTTTTCGACCGAGATGTATTTTCGGAATGCTTTCACGGAGGTGGGCGCCATCTACAGGACGTCTGGCTACAGAGATGTTCACGTTTCTAATGGCTCTTCCACCACTTTCTCCACCCTAACGCGCGTGGCCGGCTGGTTTTCTTGGGCGGATTTGTCTGCCGTCGTCGAAGTATCTTGTTCGTTGCTGCGTGATGCGTCGCGTAGTTCCGCAATATTGAAACGTCTGAGCTTCTCAAAGTCTGGACCGACGACACTCATACCTATCATATTCTGCCGTTGGTCAGTACCTGACCAAGATCGTGCTGATTGCCGCGCGTGCACAAACGTGCATGAAGCACTTGTGCATTATCGTACCTGGTAGATCTCCACGAGAATAAGCAGATCGTAGCCTGACAAGTCGACTTTGTGGCCAGGGCCCACCACCGAGGCCACTGTCTGGATGACGACGTCCCGCGTGAATTGCTTATTGTTTCGAATAGACACTCGTATCGCAAACTGTTCATGAGATTAGCTCTTTCAACAAACAAGCTGCGTCTCAGATGCATAGTGTATCATTTGGTATAAGATTGCTAGATTGGGGCCAGAAGACGTACCTTTTTCCTCGCTTGATCCGCGCCGTGGAAATGCGGCGCAATAACTTGACGGGCAACGTCTTCGAGACCTCTATCGGTCGCCTTGTCCATGGCCTCGATTGGCGTGAGCCTCTTGACAAAATTGCATCTTGACAGTCTCTTCCCATCCGCGACGTCTTGGCAGATGTTTTGGACGAATTTCACAGGCTCAACAGGTTTTCGCGCCTTGAAGAAAACCACTAAACACGTAAGCGTCCTCGCCATGACAGGAGCAGAGTACTCGGCTTACAACACGCAGTACTAATCTGGGCGTTCTTGAAGAAGGGATCCTTGGTGGGCTTCCGGATGCCCTCAATTTCCTTCTGGATAGCGCTCTCGATGTCGCCCTCGTCGTCCGAGTCCTGGTCTTCAGCTGTACCGTCTGCCTGGCTTTCTCCGTATAGTTGGGATGTGTACTGCATGCCCCATCAGCACAGTAACAGGAATTGGTGGGATTGCTGTCTTGTGCGACAGCATCTCACCTACCTCCTGGAACAGATCCCGCAGGTCGGCAATGGACGGTGCTTCTTTCTTCAAGGCACACGTCGCCCAGATGCCCATGTCACCGGGTTGGAGACCCCGATCACCCGTCGTCTTCGGAGGGGCTCCCCGATTCTTTTTTCCCTACAATAATTTGTTAGCGCACCGGGTTCATGTGACCTGCAAGGCGAGTTTGGGAATATCGGACTATGACGAGGTCCTCCGATGACTTTCCCCGACCCGCGAACGCGCAAGACTCACATGTTTGTGCTTCTTGTTGGCCTCCTCATCGCGCCTGTCATGGTCAGCTTTACGTTTTCCCGAGCCCGGAGCCATAATGTAACAGCAGTGTCCGTAAGTTTAGGATGGTTGCTTGTTGGTGACAACGGTCGTTTATGGTGGCTGGTTTTTTGGGTAGAACGCTAGTATAGTCTGGGACTAGCGCGTCTATTGGATTCTCTCTCCCGGGACCATGGCTTTCCTCCGAGGTTGACGCACGACCCACGACGTACATTTCGTTATAGCCTCACTTCGATCAAACCGCATCCCTGACCGTATCAATTGGAACATCTCCAGATATGCACGCCTCCCTCACTAAGACATGACAACACAATTTCAGCCATGGCACCCTGAACCCTTTACCCCACCACTGCGCCGCCATCTGAGACAGCGCCACCAGATCGATTCTAACATTAGGTCTCACCTTGTCATTTTTACAATCGGGTCCCTCTCAAGTTAGATCGTTCTGCCATTTCAAAAGAATAGCGTATCCTACCGATCATTTGAATACCAAGATACAGTAAAATACCATTTGAACGGCCGGAGCAATAAACATGTGATACCTGGTCAACGTTGTGTAACAGAAGGCTGCCGCTATTATCTTCACGTACTGATAGCTGACATGGCCTCGGTGTCAATATCTGCAAAGGCGAACGAGCTTCAGCGGTCTCTGTCGTATTCGTTGGCACGTTTCCTAAGCTGTGCAAATATTATTAGCCAGTAGGTGATAATCGCAATCTCGGATTTGCTCGGTCTTATGTAAGGTCGAAAATGTTGCAACACATTTGCAGATCTCTACGAAAAGTGATGCGAAAGTTCTGGCACGTGACTGTACTACTCTGAATGTCTGGACTGATTATCTAGAATTTTCACACCTGACTCGTATCTCGAATAAGTACTTCAAGTGGAAAAACAACCTTTGACCAAACCGCATACTGTAAGCTTACATCGTCCAGATCCTCGCCCCCTGCCTCAAAGTCAAACATTATACTTCTGTCTATAATCTTTCAGCACTTTGGTCCAAGGGGCGCCAGTCCACGTACGAGACGATGTGCAGCATAGAACACATCTGAATCATTATGCGATAGGGCGTGGAAACTCTCCCAATGCGCGATTTCCAGCAGTGCTACCTCCACACCGAACAAGGTCTCATTGTATATCCCAGGGCATAACCACCTGCAGTAACTATCGGCTGGTAACTTGGTGTTGGTAGAGCTACAGACGTTGTCTGTCTCTGTGGCAGGGTGTACTTCACTGATGTACCTCTGGAAGTGAGAGCATACGCAGGGAACTTTGCAGAGATCGACTTCGTTTGCTGCTGTTGGCATACTAGACGCGACTGTCCTGATTCGGGATGATCGCCGTGAGAACGGTCGCCGAGTAGATGCCGAAGAAGAAGCCTGAGTGATCGTGTGAAGTTGAAGAGATCGGAAGAAGTGGTCATGTGGATCTTGAGGTGCTTGTAGGGTACATGACGGTTCGCTTTCCAAATTGTCGCATTTCTATTCCTGCCGTAGTTGGCAAAAATAACCGAATTTTTCTTCAGAATATGCACACCTTGGTGCTTGTTCAGTCTCAGAAACGCTTTGTTCCCACAAATGGTGATTCAGGTCGGCCCTCATCGCTCTGCACAGCTGCGAGTCAACCAAGAAAAGGTCCAGTAGTAGAAGACACTCGCTGAGAAATTTCAGTCGACAGACTTGGAATTGAGATCCGACAAGGTGCAATTGATTCGTGGCATGTTTGAAGGCTTGTACATTATTATATGCCTCTCGATAACCCTTGATTGCTTCCAAAATGTTTGGGAACTCCCCTAGGGCTAGTGCAGCGGCTTCGACTCCGGACATGATACAATCCACAATCTTGCTTGAGTATCCCTCCGAAAAGTAAAGCAAAAAAGCAGATCTGGGAAGGCTGAAATGAGGGGGGTCGTGCATATTTCTAATTAATTCACAGACGTGCATGCAACGCTAGGTCCCGTCGGGTTAGCCGTGTCATACAGCGGGAACACCCGTGGACATCCCTTGCCTTATCGCCATTCGCTTCAGTTTCAGTGTCTTTCATCTACTTAACTAGCAATGAAGATACAGCTTCCAGATGGTCAGCGACCATCTTGCCTCAGAGTCTATGGACAAGACCAGCCGACGCGATGCCGACCCTTCTTCTGAACTCCAGGATGGGGCTGACAATAAGGGACGGCTTGTAGCCGTGGTACCTGTCACACAAGATCGCCGATCTATCACTCGGACACCACAGCTGACTGTGCAGGAGCGGCGTGAACGTGAACGAGCAATACAATTGCAGATCGAGAGAAAGTCGACTATTGCTATCGAGCACTGGAGAGCTGAACAAGAGCGACGAGAGAGTGCAGGGGCAGAACTTTCAGCTACCAGCGCACTTGCAAACAGCGAAACAGGACTTCAAAGACTGCACTTTCCTAGTCAGAGCCCGAGACAGCAGTTTCAGAGCCCGAGGTAGTAGCGGAAGCGGCAGTACAGGAAGAGAGACAGCTGATACAGCATATACCGAACCACACTTGGATCACGTCGTCAGTCAGGAAGGAGTAGTCCTACTTTAAACACATCCGCAGCTTTTTCCCTGGCTCGCTTCTCCACCACGGGACGCCACCCACAACTCCAAGCACTAGTCCTGGACCTCAACTGGATCTTAAGTACGCGGCCCCGGGTGTTGGAGAAGAATTTTACCAAGACCCGGGCCCCTGCATACCTTCTAGTCGTGCACCCCTTATTGCGACACATTCCAACGCAGATCCTTCTACACTATTGAACAGCAACATACCTCACTTTGAGAAGAGAATGCTCATATGATTTATGACACCTCATGGCTGCAGCCAAGCAAACAGAACAACGGCAACTCCAAAGCAAACTTACGCAAATCAGGCAAGTTGATATACATGAAACCAATTACAAACTCTTGATACCCGTCTAGGCTCTGGGTTGCAACGAGAATTCGTAAACAGGTGCTCCAAATCTTCAAACACCTTGTACAAGAAGCGCGCTCAAAGCCCATGACCTCCTATCCGAATTTTGACCACTATCAAAAATATGTGGATTATGGTACATCAGGGTTACCACTATCTCTTTTTCAAGAAATGCACTCTCGAATCAGTCAAGCTAAGGTAGTTCCACAGAAGGTGGTTAATGAATGTTGGCGTAAGTCTGCGTCGAGGGATCCTCTAATCTTGGATTACTTCTACAGTCTGGTCGAGCTACATGTGCCTGTGAATGGCGATCCACGACTACACGAATTCGTATCTAAGGGCTTCGGATATCGATTCGAGACTAGGGACATGGCTTGAGCCTCGCAAGTACGTGACACAAATACCGGTTTCTTTATCGCGTAGATGCGAATAGGCACAATCGTGATCCGAAAGAGATTCATGGCGACATAAGGTACACTTGTCCTCGTAGATTGGACTACTGGTTATTTCAAGTCCGATGTACTGGTCAATTTCCTTTCTACCGACATTTGCGTTCTCTTGGGCGATTTGGCGAAGCCAACGATATCGAATGGCTTCCATTAAGCAGATCTTGAGGTGCTTATAGGTGTATGATGGTTCGATTTCAGATGTTTCTCCGCTCTTTCGCCGCTCCCGCTAATCTCCTTACTGCCAGATAGCAAGTGTTCTCAAAATGCGTGCAAACAGAAGGCCAAGAGCTCTGCAAACGCGCTCACTTTGTTTATCAGTCGCTCACTCACTCCCTCACCTTTTTACCCCGCACACCCAGCAGGAGACAATACTTCCTACTCTAAACATCCCTCATCCTACAGCAATGCCGGTAAACATGATGCACGATGGACTGTACGACGGCGTCGAGTACGAGTACATGCTCGCTGATGTTGACCCGACGCAAATGCAAGAGATTATGGAACTGCGCGACGCTATGCTGCGTAACGACGGCAACCATACGAAGAATTTCGAATGGGCACTCCAGCTTCTATCCTACGGTCAACCCTCCGCCGACCAAATCGTTAAGAGGCATGGCTTCTACCGAGAAGACGATGGCACATGGCACAAGGACGCACAGAGGGTGATGTACACCCGTGACGTCAACGGAAAGAGCAACCCTATACCATACAACGACTGGAAGAAGAAAATCACAGCAATCGAAAACAGTAGGATTGAGGTGGCAGCTTCAGGTCACACTCCAGTCATCCTTTCATCAACTGCGGACGTCAACGCCATCGAATCCAATAGGCAGCAAGAAGAGAATGAGGATACACGCGAAGAGAATACGCAAGAAGGCGAGGCGTCTGGCTCCCAAAGCCAGGTCATCGACTTGACTGGCGATTCTTCGGATCAAGATGATGGGGGGCTTGAGCCTGAAGGCGGGGTGTCTGGCTCCCGAAGCCAGGTCATCGACTTAATCAGCGGTACGTCCGAAAACAACGAGGTGTTTGAGTCTGAGTCCGTGCCCGATATCCACGACAATCCAAGCAGCAGCAAGAAGAGGCAGCACAAAGTGGAGAAGCCCAAGCAAGATGCAGCGATTGCCGCTTGGTCAAAGCGTGCGTCATAGTGTACTCTTCGAATATTCTTACAACTGACCATATATTTACAGGGGCCACGGAGAGGGAGAACCAACTTCTCGACCGTCTCAAGTATGTCCGCCGACGTCAAGGGTGCCAAAACCGACCTTAGCACAAACATCGACTCGCATATGTCCATAGAAAGATGGGCAATCTCATTGCAGGTTCCCTTCATCTTCGCCTTCCTAAACTCGAGTTGGAAGAGTTCATCTAGGCTACTATCGAATTGTGCCAGCTACCAATCGCGCCCGTTTCATTCTTGAAAGGACGAGGTCATGCAAAGACTCCAAATCTCCAACATGTGTTCGTTCATAAAGATCCCGTAGCGTCGGGAGCTTTGGCCGAGGGGGTGTATAGGCAATGCGATGTATCAGTGTAATGAATCTTTTTAATTCCTATTTACATGTGCAAACTCATCTTTCAAGGCCTTAGGGTCAAATGAACAGTTGTTTCGGAAAACAGACTAATATGTAACTACAATGGTGCTCTCGGTCAACTTATTTGACAGAAGCCTTTACGAGCCGGAGACAGTATATTTCGAATTCCCGCCGGCATTTCCCCATCCCTCAGTCGACAATGTCTGGTAGTTGTGCGTTCCCAAGTTTAACCCCAGTGCTTTCCAAGCATCGAAGTGGCATGATGTAGTAACGGTACCACTTCCAGGCCTCTTCGTCTGCCTATTGCTGATGTATTGCCAGAACGTTGAGGTGCCCTGGATGGATGGCTGGTTGACCTGCTGGTGCTTCCAGATATCATATACGGAGCCGTCGCAAGTCACTGTTCCGACTTTCTGGCCTTGGGCGGAGCCTGCGCCATTGCTGGTGTATTCTTGGACGTAGTACTCAATGAGTGGGTTAGTAGTCCATCCATAGACGGAGACGAGGACAGTGCCGGCGCTCGCTGTGGTGGTGCCATCGAAGGTGATGCTTCTGTTGCAGATATGAGCTCCCAGTGCACGTCGAACACCCTGCGTAATAAACGTACCGGGTCGTTCCAGTCTTCCATCCTTTCCCGACAACGAAGTCACCGGCACCGGAGAAGGTTACTGAATAGCCGTTGTTACTCGGGCTGAAGTTCACGTTGCCACTGGTCTTGTAGTTCTGGTTGTAGTCCTGACGGCGCATTAGACGCTCTCCTACTCCACTAAACTCAAAGTCGGGAGCGTCAACGTTTGGATTTGCGACAGGGGTCGCGAAGGAGGTGGCTAGAGCGGAGAGAATGATGGCGAGGTGACTGAAAGCGAACATTCTGGGCAGTGATGGGGGATCTTAGAAGAAGCTCAGGCTTAGGTATGCTTGAGAGGAGCAAGCCTTCGCAATATATACGCCAAGGGCTTGTCGGCCGGTTAAACAGCGAATGAGTAATGTGGTTATTGTAATATTGAGGATTTAGGGATGATGCTATTTTGAGTGTCGCGGTTGTTCTCCACATTGGTCAAACCGTGTAAATTGGAAGGGTTTGTCATTTCCACCGCTAGGAATACCGAAAATTCTTCTGGATGGGCGCTTGAAACAATGTTCCATCAAGATGCAATACTTGAGATTAACAAGTTGCGGGGTGCATGGTTCTGGGTTAATTGCCGGTCTGGTGCGATACTTTGGTTGGCTACAAAACATTCCGCGGGTATTTCAATAGAGAGAGCGATCTGTAGTTAATCTACTTGGCAATGCTTACTGCTGATTACCGTTCTGTAGTAAAGGCTTGTCGATTCTAGTGCAGGTATGTGACTTATCCAGTCGCATGCCTAGGTGAAGTCGAAATAATACCATGTGATAATACACAAATCTTCAAGGTCAGCGTGGGTATGAACAGTAAAAATAAATCATTTCACTTTATTATGTACCGTACTAGGAACAAATAGTATTATAACTGTAACTTTGCTGCGTAGTGCAAGCAAATTCTTAAAAAGCAGTCGCGCAAAAAGGAAAATCTCTAATAGAAGTGACAGAACGTTAACAAACCTAGAAATATTATAAAGAAGCAAAAAAAAAATCCCGTGAAAGTTTATTTAGACCGCACTCTGAAGAGCCTCAAGGAGATCTCAAACGAGTGGAACTTATGGATCAACTACCGAGGTAGGTTCCCTAAGCTGCATGGACACATAGTGTACGAGCCCCAGAATCTTCTGACGTCTATAATAAGCTTATATTATAGACCTCACTCACTCAACAGCCAAGGCTCTTAAGTGAATGGACTCATGGATCGACCTCCGAAATGGGTTCCCTGAGCTGCCTGTAAACAGGCTCCAGAATCATCTAGTGTCTAAGGGACCGATGAGCATTGGTCAACGATCTTTAAACCACTAAACTCCAGAGTTTATTTTCTGAATTCTTTGAATTAATATATCCAGAGCCAGAATCGAACTGGCGACTTGCGGAATTGATGAAAAAAAAGCATTCATCAAGACCATTAAACTCTTGGGTTGTTCTTGATAGAACTTGTGGGATTTAAAAGCAATATATAGTAAAAGATGCCTGCGTTATTTAATCTATAGTAATAAGGTACTTGGTGTATTAGCATAATATAGGTGTCCGCCTACGTGTGCAACTGTTCTATTGCGCGTTTGCAAGAGATTCCGCATTAACCCGTGCACGTACTCTCGAAAGCGTAGTAGGCAGTACAATTTCTTTAGAAGCTGACGATGTATGTACGTACGCGTCCTTGCACTTTATTTAGTCTTAAGAGTAAGTAAGAAGTACGTACTTGTTACTTTCTAGCTAGCCTCTTGTTATATAGTAGTACTCTTAAAAGGCTATTATACAGAAAATCTATAGTTTTATTATAAATCCTCTACTAGAAATGAGAAATTGAATATGTGCTAACAATGCAAGCTTACTGCGGACGTAGGATATTGCAAGGTCCTTTTCTAACTTCCGCAATATAGAACTAACACGGCGCAACGACGCTGCAACAGCACTAAACCTACCTTTAATACGCTAGCTTTAGTCCATGTTTTTAGCAGTATTCTAATGTTTAGGAAAAAGTTTCCCTACTAAATGAAAGGTCAGCCTGCACATTCTAACAATAGAGACACCACCTAATAATAGCCTATAATGAGCAGCGGCGCACACAAGACAAGAGCGCTCTAAGGCGTAGCACGGCGTAGTACGGCTTCAACTCGAATGATTGCCAAGTACAACGCGGCGCGGTTCAATACGATCCCGTGTCTGGAGAAGCAACCATATGTACGAAGAACTTGAAACACTTCTCCAATGACAACTACACGTCTACGTTTTAAGGGTTGTCATGTGTACAGCAGAGGAAAATTACGATTAAAGTCAAACACGAAAATAGTGGAGGATTTCTCAGCTATCATCATCTTGGTGGCTGTGGGGCTGAGCAGAGACTACGCCTAGTAAGCTATCTAGACATATCAGCTTCGTTATACTCTTTCCGTCGAAATTAATGAACGTGATCATGGTAGATTGGTCCAGTAAAATACATGTTGAATCCTCACGACGCCACGATGTCAGATTAGGCTTGTGGGAATGTTCTTCTCTGCAATTATCACAGTTGAGTGGTAGAGGCTGAGCACTCTGTCCAAAGTCAGCTTACAGACAACAACACTACGCCATCAGCAAGCTGCGAAACCGCCATCCGGGAGTGATTACATCCGAACTCAAAAGCCTTCGAAATGAAGGCGATGCGGATGGCGCAGAGCAATCTAACCTCTCTTCCAAGTATATAAGTGCGATGATATCCTGCGCAAATATTCTCACATCACAATCACAACCCGCACAACAACAACAAGCTTTCCTATATTCTCTTTATTTGGCATTTTCTAGCTATTTGAACACTCCTCATCTCTGCTATTCCAGTGTCACCAAGCCGATATATCTTAATCCCAACCCACCAACCAACAAAATGGTCGCCTACACTTCCATCGCTTTCGCCATCACCGCTTTCCTCGGCTTCACAAACGCCGCTCCCCACACAGTACCCTCCACTGGTGTTGTCCACCGCATCTTCGCTGGTAGCACGACCGAGAACGCCGGTCTTCACTTCGAGCCGGAGAACGTCGTAGCCGAGATTGGTGATCTGATCGAGTTCCACTTCCTCCCCAAGAACCACACCGTGGTGCAATCTTCCTTCGACAAGCCATGCGAGCCTCTTGCGGGTGGCAACGGGATCTTCTCCGGCTTCAACTTCAAGACCGATGCTGGAGAGGCCAGCCAGGTGTTCCAGTTCACTGTCCAGAATAAGGAGCCTTTCTGGTACTACTGCAGCCAAGCCGTCGGAAATCATTGCCAGAAGGGCATGAGTGGTGTTATTAACCAGAACTTCAACTCGGCGAATACACTTACGGCCTATAAGGCGAACTCTGTTGGTGCCGTTACCAAGCAGCCTTCCGCCGACCCGCTCGCCAGCAAGGGTGGTTACACTGTGGCCAACAAGCCTTTGTAAAGGATAGCACGATGATGGAGATGAAGGATGGTGGTAATTAAGTGAGCATTCATGGCTCAGGCTTGCATTGCGATGGAACTAGCTTTTGATTTTAGCATAGCGGTGGGATTTTGTTATTGTTTCTGTATTTACCCCTCACGTTCTTTAGGATGTACTTTTGACGTCGTCATCAATCGCAATAATTGTTAATACTATTAGTCGGTCCTTTACCGTCCCGTTCATCTACCCTCTTATTTCACAAGCTGCAGCAAGTTCATGACCACCTTCCCCATACGAATTGCGAATGGATTCTATGCATACCCGGACAAAGGAGGTGAAAGATCGATGAGCACGTCATTTATCGTCCGCGTAGAGTGATGGCAAGGGTCCAACGTTGCTATAAAGCTACCCCGCCTCACTTGAACTTCTCTGATGGTACCACTCGACACAAATCCGTGGACTTGGTAGGAATAACTATTACGGTTATCGGAAAGTGAATCTGAAATCAAATCCCGCCTTCCAACCCATATCCTTCCACATACTTGGTAGAAATGGCCATCGCAGAACTCACAAGGCCCGGCCCGATAGGCCAACCCGATATCGGGTATACGCCCAACTACGACAAATTCCTTGCACGTACCAAGCGTCGTCTTGCCACCGAAAAACTCGATAAAACCCTCCCACCGGGGTTCCCACAGAAACTGGAATCTGACTTAGTCTGGGACAACACTGACATTGGTGACCGCTATGACTGGACGTTCCAACTCACACCCAGCGACTTGGAGGAAGTGGAAGAAGCCCTAAAGCACTTCAAAAGCCTGGAAAAACCATTGGGTTACGTGAATCAAGAGACGTTCCCCCTACCACAGCTACATGCGAAGTTGAGACAAGTTTCGAAGGAGATACACGAGGATTTTGGTTTCAAAGTCGTCCGCGGAGTCCCGGTTGACCAACACACGCGTGAAGAAGTCCTTATTATATACGCCGGTCTCGCGTCTCATATCGCGCCCGTTCGCGGACGCCAGGACCACCAATTTGATGGAAAGCCTGCAGACGTGGCGGTGAACCATATCAAGGATATGAGCGCGAAGGTTGATGCCAGCAAGATTGGTGCTCCGGCATATACCACCGACAAGCAGGTCTTCCACACTGACAGTGGTGACATCATCGCGTTGCTGTGTTTGGAGACCGCTGCGGAGGGCGGAAAGAGCAAGCTGAGTAGCAGTTGGCGCGTGTACAATGAACTGGCGGAAACACGACCTGACATCATCCGGACGCTGGCAGGTCCATGGCAGTCTGAGGTGTAAGTGTATCGCCACCCTCCAGAAAGGAATAAGTGCTGACGAGACTAGCTTCGACGGCCAAGGCACCTCCTACGTAACCAGGCCCCTTCTCTTTCACCAGCCCGCCTCCACCAACCCCACTGGCAAAGACCGTCTGATCATTCAATACGCACGCCGTGTCTTTACTGGCTTCCAAGGTCTTCCGCGCTCCTCTTCCATTCCACCTATCACCGAAGCGCAAGCCGAAGCCCTCGACGCCCTCCACTTCCTTGCCGAAAAGCATGCCCTGAGTCTCGATTTCCAGAAGGGTGACATTCAGTTTGTGAACAATCTGTCAATTTTCCATGCTCGGGATGGGTTCACGAATACGCCAGATAAGCAGAGGCACTTGGTGAGGCTGTGGTTGAGGGACGAGGAGTTTGCTTGGAAGCTCCCGGAGGAGTTGGGGGGACGATGGGATAAAGTGTTCAAGGGAGTTACAGAGGAAGGACAGGTTTTTCCGTTGGAACCATATGTTCGGAGTTCAGCATTGGGAAAGGAAGGGGAGAAGGAGGGGGCAAAATGAGACTGTAAGATGTAGAGCACTGGTCTAGAAACATTGTAACGCTTTGTCTAGACCTAGCTTTCCAGTGTTACTAGAGTTTTGGCTTGTCAATTACCTACCAACCACGTAAATGGAGCTTGCATTCTGGATGAGTTACGATACCTCGTCGATAGCCTTCACTATCAACAAGCTTCGATCATCGTCCTCTTAGCTTTGTTCCGGTACTGGTCTTTCTATTTATCATTGCCGCCTTCATATCCTGTATTTCAGCTGAACAGCAGCATCTAGTTGCGGCTCAGCGGCACACTCTATACCGCCTAGCTTCATGTCCTGAGACACTGGAGTTTTGGATGGCAGTATGTGCACTTCCTCAAGGTAGTCAAGCCACATGGTAAGCACGGAGCGCCACTTGAGCACTTCTCACCAAGTCACTCAAAGCACCTCTTTGATGACAAAATGGACCGTTTTGTGAATAGGATTGCGGTCGTTCTACGGCCATTCTAAGTTATTGTACTTGGCTTGGTTGTCCCACTCACTAGTGTGCCTCGGAAGTCGAGCTGACCGCTCATGAACCGAAACGTTTCACCGTCTAATCAATAATTCGTCTTGGTAGACATTCACGCATAAACCATAGCTTATTGGAGTCCACAAATACTATTGCATTGAGATTCCGGGACAGTCAACCATCTGATATACAGCGGTTACAAACATCGAATGCTGATCACGAGACAAGGCAATGGGGCCCCCGGGAGATAGACACGTCTAATTAAGGTCGGAAAAGGCATGACATCGTGAAGCTTAGCTTATTCCAATACCCACCTCGGCTACGATCCTGAGGGGATTAAGCTTTTGACAGGCTGCGCAGCTGCATTAACGAAAAAGAGGCGCATGGGTAGATTCAGTCTAGAAGCAATAGATGAATATATCTGAAGCACTTGGCAGTCCTACGTGTCGGAAGATATCTCGAACTGGTAGTCTTTCTTGATTAGTCGGATCCTACTTGACGAGCCTTGAGCGCCTCGGCGCACGACTTGCTCTAGATATCAAGAGGTGAGCAAACTCCTAACTTTGCTCTTATTTTCCACGATGTTAAGGCATCACGGTCGTCTTCCTCGGCCAAGGAAATAGAACATCTTGGTCGAGCAGCTCGCATTGACGCCGGTCCGTTAGGACCGATCTCGTTTCATTAAGCGGGTCCTTACTCAGGAGAGAATACTTACAATACCACGACCACAGTTGGGTACCAACTATTTTTAGCTGTTCGTAGGGCTGTCCTCTTCGATCTTTTTCGCCGTGATTTGACCGCTGTTTGGTAAAGATGCGATGCGTTGTACTGTAGAGGTGGCAAGACGGGCGATCCGACTATTTTCGGACGGGTCGGCACCGAGTACCCAAGAGAGGCGTCGGAGTATTGATTGAACGGTTGGTCTAACTGTAAGCGGTTAGACCATACCAACCGTCTCAATAGAAACAGCGGTTAACAGTGTCGATCAACGTCACTTACTCGCCAACTTCCCTGCCAATCTCAGAGAGTATTGTTCCAGCGCGCGGAATCGCGCGCTGTTCAGGTGCTCAGGTGCCATTTAGTCACTAGTGGCTCTCTGCTGTGGCACGCTCCATGAGGCTGGGGGCCCCGAGTAACGGTAAGGACGGGACAACCCGACTCTTGTGCCATGTGGTACTCATGTTTTCATGCCATGTTGGTACTCGTGCAGCAGTGTATACAGGCTCTCTATTCACTGCCGGAGGTTTTGTTTTTGTTTGTTTCTTACATACATGTATTTATGTGTCAGCGACGAATCTGGCGAAAGCGCTGCGGGAGCATCGAGGAACTCTGGTTCAAGGCCTTTTGTGATTGGTGGACGTTTAATTAGACGGAGGACAGCGCCAGCTCCTAGTATACCGTGACTTGAAAACAGCTTACCAATTATGATGGACCGTGTAATTGTATACACAGGGAACGGCACAAATAAATGTGTCCGTGCTTACCTCGCTTCGCCGCACGCCGTGTTTGTGAATGTGGGGAGGATGATCTCATATCGTTGCATTGCTTTGCTTAGCCTCCTTCAACTACATCGAATTCAAAGCTACCGCCTAGGTGGTA